>WJFA01000020.1:0-125017 GCA_009870155.1 Pseudobourletiella spinata | reverse complement strand
GGGGGGTAGGGGTCGGGTTTATTCTTTCTCAATTTGATATCGATATATGTGAACAGCCCCTAAGATGATCGTACCTCGTAACGTCGTAACCTCGTATTGTACCGTACCGTTACCGTCTACGCATACGTCCACCTTGTAGAATCAAATCTTATTGAGGCTATATTTAGAAATAAGTCTAACTTCATTTATTACTTTTGGTGACTGTACATCCTTGACAACAGTCATTTTAATTTTGTTGGGATTGGTTTTGGTTGTGCGGACTGCGGATCTTCTCGTCCATTCCGCTCCATTGTATTTGCCATCTCTCTTCTGATAGATAGTCTGTACGGAAACTCGGAGTGTGAAAACTCTCATCTCAATTTGTATTCATTCACAAATCATTCGGCGAAAGCTTTGTTTTTGTAAACCTTGAACCGCGTTCGTATAATAAATAGCAGGAATAGCATGACAATGAGTACAAGAAAAATTCCCAAAAGAATTGGAACACCGTCAGCAGAGTCGGGGCGTAGTCCTCCATATTCTGTATTTAGCCTGTCAAGGCGCTTGTAGAGGCTTTCGTCTGACATACAACAAGAACTTTCACTTAATGATGCTGACGAATGTGTGTGCCGTCTCCCCACCAAGCTATTACCTGCTTTAGAGTCATGCAGGTCTGATTATGCGTTAAATTATGCAAATCTGCAAGCGTTTTAAAGTTTAATAAAGTACCAACCACATTTTTTCAATCTGCGCACTCGGGGCTTTAGTGATCCGAGTTCACGCTTACGGTTGAAGTTCGCTACATCTCCAGGCTCACCACGAAGGCTATGAGTATAGACCTTCCTCCTGATCCTATTGGTCAGTGCTCTCTGCACAGCTTAAAAATAAAGATCGTATACGGTTAACATTGCTACTCCGCCCGTGAACGTAGAAACAGTAGAGCCTCATAGCTGTAGCCAGATTATGCTAGGGCGGACGACCGCGGAAGCGTAGGGTCGCATTAACAAGAATAGGGCAATACTACAGCCTATAGCTCTGCTGTTTTTCCGGAATCACCCCTGACTTCGACCTTTTACCTTTCTGCTTGTCCGGGATAGATTGACCATCATCATCACCTTCTATATTGATGAGGGTGTAGTCTGCTAGAACGGCTTTGTTTGTACAGGGCCAGAATTTCATTTTCCCACGCTGTAAATGTGAATTCTGTGAACAAATGACGACAACTGTTATTGCTGTTTCACATTAATTCATGAATAAAACTGACAAGATGGTTTCGACAACTTTGTCACTGTTTGCATCTGCACTCATTTATTCCGAGAAATGGGAGCCGCCAGGCGTACGCATAGCTTGTTTTTTGGATTTATTTTAGCTTACGAGAACTCTACTGTTCTTCTCCTTCATGCGGTCATCCGGTCGTGCGTCGTGCCCACTACATTATTGGTGTTTGCTGGCGAGTAATTAATGGTTCTTTTCAAGTGTCATGGGGAAGAAAGCAGAACTGCAATAGTTTTGGCATAAAATTTTGCTTCAAAATGAAACATGCAATAGATAAGATTAAGATCGAATCGATCTTAGCCACTGCACTGCCACGGCACTGCACTGCAAACTGCAACGAATAAAAAAACGATAAATGTCTCAATCATACTGACCATTTTTTCCGAAATTAAAACCAGTACATTCGTGCATGTTACCTATTGCGTATGTATATTAATGTATTTAAATGCAGCCAAAATTTCTCAAAACCAGTCTGCACTGGTAAAACCAGTACGGCTGGTCTCAATCCGTCCAGATTATACACGATAGAAGTCATTATGTAGTTAATTCTATATTCGGAAGCTAAACTGAACTGGCAATGTCGATCTTTAAAGGGTATGGGTTAGATCATTTTGCAATCGTGAGCGGCAAGTGGCAGCTAATTCCGTTAAAGAAGAAAAACGCGCTGTTCATAAGTGTCGCGGGCATCGGCAGCATGGTTGCATGTTGCTGTCTATCTATTACCTTGTCCGCTGGGATCCTGGCCGCTAGTTTTACGCCGATTCACGAGTCTATAGACCTTAATTTGATCAGCGTTACAAAATGAGAAGGCTGTGTACGTTAAAGAACGAAGATATCCATGTAACACTAATATTTTTTGGGATGACAGGACAGGTATTATTATTTTCGACTTCTGCCTGGCGAAGCGACAAGATTGAGATTTTTTGAAATTTTTGCATGAGAACTTGGCGAAGCGAATGTAAATGAACTTTTACGAGGATTGGTACTGTCATTGTTGTTTTTGTGGTCCTGCTGTCTTCTACGCTCTTGCATATGGTCAACAGCAGCAAGATCCTTTGAATTAAAAAAACGAAGCCTTCCTGGCATTTCCACCGGAGGTCTCTCAAAGTTCTTCCAGTCACCATCTCCATCCAGAAAGTCGATTTCAAGTTTCAGGAAATCGTCATACTTCAGATTTTCGTCTGACTCCATTATTAGCTCTTGTACAGATGATTCACGGGGCTTATCACTAATATCGGTGGCTATCTTGAATGATCGTTTTCCTGGAATACTGGAATTAACACGTTGCCCAGATTGATCTGACCTCCAAGCCTTCTTATCGGCAATTTTGTCTATAAAACTCATTGTGGAGGCTGAGCGTTTGGATTCATAAGGTAAATACTTAGATGCTGCTTGTCTACATTGTTCAGAAATGGATTTAGTAGACTTGTCGGGTAGTGATGCTTTAGAAGTATGTTTCTCCGGAACTGCTGCTCCGCTTGGTGTGGAAATGCTATTAGTTTTTTGTAGCTTATTATCTGGGAAATGAGAATTGTCATTTATTTTGTGGTCAACTGTAGCTTTCGGGCGTGACTTGGCAGAAGTTGATTTGTTGATTTCGGCTGGAATCACAGGCGGGACATTTGGCGGATCTCTATTGAATTTCCTGAACGGTGGTATTCGTTTCAGTTTTGACGATGTCGTTGGCTGCGTAGCACCTTTAGATAATCGCGGACCATGGCCGAAATTTTCTTTCTGCACTTTCTGTTTTGACTCCAATTTTTTGTAGAAATTTTCGATCTCCTGCTGAGCTTCAGTCAGAGGTTTCTTGGACGCTCGATGTGGAGGCATTTCTTCCATTTGGTTCGGGTTCAGAATATCAAGCTTCGCATCATCAGATTCAATGTCGTTATCAAACTCATAGTTGACAAGAGTTTCGTCGTCGCGAATCCTCTCGAAGGGATATTTTTTCAAAAAGTCTTCAATTTCGATCAGTTCCTCCGTTTCGGCTAAGAGATCATTAACATCATTGCTTTGATCCTCTTTTTCCTTTGCTTCCGCGTCAGTCCCGCCAACTATAATACTTTCTTTGCTAAACTTGGGATTTTGCTTGTGAGCAGCTGGACTGGAATTAACAAAGACATTGGGGTCAACATTTTCTACGACGGCAGCGTCATTTTCTTGGATTGCATTCATGATGCGGTCATAAGCCCCAAAAAGTTCGTTTTCCAGAATCTCGTTCCGCCGTTCCAGTTCACGAATGCTATCCGCAGTTGTGAATTCCGTAGGAATATCCCCTTCCATTCCTTTCGGGAACTTATCGGACGTGTTCTGGGCGCAAGTTGTGGTTGTGACCCCTCGAGAATTTCTCATGGGTAGCTTTAAAGGAGGGAGTTTGACATTCTCATATGTATTCACGTTCGTATGTCCTAGATGATCCTCAGAAGGCTTTCCTTCTGGAACCAACCGAGGGAGTTGAAGACGTTCTATTTCCGGTACTGATGAATTCTGCTTTGAAAGGCCTGAAGATTCTTCTTGTGAATTTGTTATGTTTGACGCGATGGGAGAGATCCTCTGAGTTCGTAATTCGTCCACTAGTAAGCTTGTTTGTTTGATAATTCCGACGCCTTCAGCCTCGAGTTTGTGACGGCGAAGGATGACCTCATCTCGTTCGCGTAGAATAGACGAAGGCAATTGCTGAAACAAACCGTCCACCTCAGCGTCAATGTTTTCCGCGGGTCTACAGTCCGTAAGGAGTTCGTGACATTCAGGGCATCTATTTTTGAACTGCTTCCACTTATTTATGCAAAACCGACAAAATACATGACCGCAGTTGGTCAGCGTCGCCTGAAAGAATTAAGTGTTGCCTAAACGCAAAGAAAGACGAATGATTAAATGTAGATTACTGCCCTTACATCAATGTATACTTCCACACAAATCGCGCACTTGAAATCAGCAAGAAGTTGATCCATGACTTTGTGTACTTCCGATCGTTCCCCCATCCTTGTACACTTGAATTAGTTTGACGAATTTTGATCACACTTCGAATAAACGTTAAGTCGAAATTTGACGACAGGATGTTGTGATTGTGATATTAAGCAGAACAACCGCTGAGTCGATCCCCAAACCCTCATGAGTCATGACATGAATACTTTCTTAATTTCCAGAATTCGCAAACCTGCACTGAAATACTCCCCTTTTAAAGGTGAAGGGTAAATCCCTCGATAGAATATACCTTAAAATATTTAACACTACATCGAACGGCCAATCTTTTCTTGAGCAGTCATCACAGCCACAGGTCGAGGTCACAGAATCTTGTAGTCATTTTTCAATTATTTGCCCACCTCAACTCTATTACCATTTTATGATGCGATGCAACCATGTTGCAACTAGTAACAAAAACTAGTTTCTTTATTTGTAATATCTATTTCATTTCATTCTATCTCGGATGTAAATAATAATATATCATAATATTATTTACATGCACTCTAAAACTTCCGGTTGTGATTTCCGTAGAAACTTAAGCTAATGCCATCAGAAGTGACGAAACCTTTAGATTCCTCATTCCGCATTCTGCACACATGCTTTCATTATCATTTTATTTGCACTTACGTTAAATTCCAATGATGAAGCGGGTGTAAAATTCCTAACTTTCACAATATTATCGTATCTCAGTCAAACCGCTGAAAGCTTAACTGAACCGAAAGACTCCATTTAATTTCATTTAATCCGACAATCAAGAGGTTGAGCCAACTATTCGAGGTAGGCTTATGCCACGGCGTGGTTGTTTCAAACAATTTATTCCCACATAAACATTGTCGTAATTATATTGTAAACTGAGATCGTCTTCAGCTAATTTTAGAATCTAGTGCCAGGAATAAATAATTACGGAGCCTCACAGCACGACCTTTAAATACATAGTTAAATTGGAGCCTCACTTGTCAGTGGGCAAGTCAACAACGTCCTGAGAAAGAAGAAAGAAATTTTATTGGAATAAAAACTTGATATTTTGAATAATTTTTTATACATGTCGGAGTGAGTTTCCGTATTGTTGTTTTAAAAGGACATTTGTATAAAGTCACAGTCACTTGATTACTTGAGCTGTTGTACAATACTTACTAGTTATGTATTAATCTGAGTCCAGTATTAAAATGTAAATATAAGCACATACTGGTCGTTGAAACGGTACCTAGCTGACTATTAAGGAGGGTGGGGTGATGGATTCAGTCAACTGTCAATATGTCCATATGGCCCGGGGGAATATTGAAGTCTCCCAAAGGATGAGGAGGCATATCTGGAACTTGCTGGGCTCCCCGACCACGAACTGGGCCAGGACCACGAGGTGCAGCCTCTCGATGAGTTACACGAACACCTATAGAATCACAATTAATCATGTATTAAATATACCTTACACCCACAAACGGTTAATAAAATTGCAGTTCACTCACTTCTTCTGCGAGTACTTGGACCACTAGTCTGTCCTTGGCGGGTTCGCATGATGTCTTGGAAGGGGTGGAAGTGAGTGAAGTGAGGATAATGCCTAGGATGAAAGTGTTCTGGGTGTCCATGTGCTACAACTGGTGGGGGCGGAGGAACCGCACCTCTAGGAGGCAAAATTTCGTGTGCATGTTGGCCAATAAACTCTACTAGTAAATTGGATACTCGTTCCATCCCAAATGGTTCGAAGAGGCCTGGATCTGGTCTTAATCTTTGTCGCTGAGGTTGTCGATTCGCAGCTGCGGCGGCAGCAGCCATAGCTGCTGCGGCTGCATCTGCAACAGCTTTACTACTGGCTTCAGCTTCCCGACGTTCCTGAATGATTTGCTGTCGTTTCTGCTGTATCTCCTCAGATAGGATTGTATGAATCTTCGTGATGAAGTTTTCCATTTCAATGTGCTTAACTTGAACTCGCACTTGTTTCCGGCACGTTGGGCATTCTGGTTTCCGTTTCATCCATTCCGCGAGACAGTGAGAACAAAATGTGTGACCACAGTCGATAACAGTAGCCTGGAGGATTCACATGAATCAATGGTTCAAGTAATCAGATTATCAAATTCGGCAGTGAATTTAATATCACTGTCCCACGGTTGTTTCAAATACCTCACCTGAATGAAAATTTCATTGCAGATACAACATGAGAATTCCGTTTCCAACCCTTCCATGATCTTTTTGAACAACTCTTCCTGGAACACGCGGTTTTCAGACTGAGCTGATTTTAGTTGATTCTGAATTTTCAGGAGCTGATAACTGTGCTCCTGAACTATCCCTTTCTTTTCATCTTCTAGTTTCCGTATCCTATCTTCATATTTTTGGAATTGATTCTTAACGCGTGATAAATCTTCTCCTTTTATACCTTTTAGACATCCTAAATCCAGTACATCTTGATGCTCGAATTTCTATGAATCCACATCATATGAAAAATATTTTTAAATGATTTATGATCACCGTTCCACTAATACGTCAAATCTGATGACTGCACTTACATTGTCATTCTCTGAATAGGAAGAGTTTTTGTTGCTACATGGAGTGAAAAACGATGGTACATCGTCAATATCTAAAAGCTCTTCCTCTTCACTTTCCAGGGGTTCCTGTTTAGACATTGTCGTGCTAGGAGATGGGTATAGGCATTTACGTTTCTTCTCCCTGTGAGAGAAAATAAACGGCTATGTCAAGTTCAACAAGTATTATAGAAAGAGAATAGATACTGTTTATAAAAATTGTATTACAGTGTTTATGATGACACAAAATCTCACCACACAACAAACCGTGACATGATTACAAGCACTTACGGATTCACATGATCGATTGGCCCACTTCCGGTTTTTCTTTTCGGTGATTTGGCGAACGCTCCACCGGGAGTAACCTCAGCGACTGATTCTTCAACCCTAGCTACAGCTCCAGGGTCTTCTACCACGGCAGGACTCAATGCATGGGGAGAGCCGTACTTGCGAGGTGAACTTATTTTAACGAATCTATACTGTAAACTTCCAGTAGGAACGAAGGAAATCACGTCCTTGTCATTAAGAGGAATAGGCGTATTCCTTGGTATCCGCGCAGAATTGATCAGCATTCCATTTGTACTCTGAAGAAAACAAAATTGGGAGTAAAAGCGAGCTTGAAAATCAAAACATATGCTTTAGAGACAACGGAAGTTAATTTACAGTGTCTTTGATCATCCATTTTTGATTCCGGTACTCCATGACTGCGTGACGCCTTGATATCTGGAGAGATTCCCAAATGATGCTGTTTCCGATGCCACGGCCCATGGTGATCTGTAATAATAGCAAATAAACATTTTCATGACTTTCCTTCCAAAATAATTAGGCCGCCCCAAACATGTCGATCCCAACCCAGAAGAAAAGCTATTATAACTATTTATCGTCTAATACGACCGCTACTTGGGCATAATTTACCAGACGTGTCAACCATTTCACTTCAGTTTCCGTCTCGTACGAACAAAATTAGGCGGCTCCCCAGCGTATACAGACTAGTCAACTTTGACCGATAAAATCGCCCAAAATAACCTACATTCTCATATACCACTACCAACCACCAGTTTTGAGTCAGATTCTGTGGCAGTTCCATTCCTATCCTGTGGAATGGCATAACTTGAGAAAGTAAGTGCAGGTGATGTTGATGACAATGCGAAGGAAATAGAACGAACAATGCCCCATACCGATGCGCCTCCAGTATCACACTTACGGAACCTTCATGCAGCGAGTGCGACTATCACATAGTTCTATACCCCATATACATACAGATGATTTCAGACAAATGCAAGCAGAAAACCATTTCTGTGTCTTCAAAATAAGCAACTGATGCCAACATCACACTAACTGCTTTGATCATCACAGACCAGGCTCTTCGAGCTGATCAGTCATAGCCATATGCCCTTTGTACAGTCGTAAAAGTCCATTACATAGCACAAATATCGTGCCCCATCAGAGCTTAGTACTTCTATCTGTCCCACTACAATTAACGTTGTATTTTTTAACATGGCATCAAATCTAGCTACTATAGTAGCAATAATGCATTACCTGATTCCCTTTCAACTCGATCCTCGAGACTGCGTTGGGCAAATCAGACTGGACCCGCTCGAGGTAGGCAGTGGCCACACCGTCACCTTCCATGCTGGTGGATAAATTTTCTAACAAAATAAAAAGCTGCCTCAAATTCGGATCAATTATTGCGTCCTTGATAATGTTCCGTCTTTTACAGACACACACACATGCACACATTCACATACTCTGTCGTTTTTGCACACACGTAAACACGTTTAAGGAAGTCAGCAGTCAGCAGCAGCACTACAAAGCTGCAAGAGGACGATCGGGGGAAGTGTTCCACTTTTCAATTTTTTCCACACCATTTCAGTTCTCCCGTTTATGAATTTACAGGACCAAACTTGTTGAGAAACATTACGAGCCTTTAAAATTCCATTCTCTAAAGTTCTCTTTCGTTCTCCTCTGTGGAGCAATTTTATTGTAGTCTCGGTAAAGCCAGACAACAGCAGCCTCTGTGATAAGCGATGTGGATGTGATAACGACACAGTAATTGCGAACGGACTACGGAACTCTCAGAGCAACAGCAGCAGTGCTGAGCTCAGTGCAGAAGAAGAGACAGAAAACCCAATGACGAAGCCAAGGCGACGGTTGACCATTGTCAAGGAACAACAAACTGAGGGGCCCGTAAGGTGATATGAGCGTACATATAAGATACCCCTGAGTGTCTGCCCACTATGGCAACATTGGCGCTGTAAGGAAGTCATGTGGGCAGCATTAAACTCTGATTATATTGCAGTCTTAAAATGTCGAGGAGGCCAATGAGGTGGGAGCGGAGTAAAAGGCGGGAAAGAAACTAAATCGTAACGGTTACTTCTACTCCGGTTTCGGGTAACTTCTGCATCAAAATATCATCTGCTGCGTCTACACACGTGAGTCTTAAGGATACCGCATAATATGTCCTTTAGTTTACTGTCATCAGTATCAGTTCAGTTGGACATCCTCGAAGAATCCACTTTTGTAGCAATTGTTTTGTTTTTTCTGTGCGTACATGTGAGGAGTGGATTTTTGTAGTTGTCTTGTTGAGTAAAATTGAGGCTACAGGCTGTTCAATATAAATTCAGGTCAGTGGAATGATGTAAACAACGCCTAATTGTTTCAGGAATTCAGCGGATCCTAGCACAGGGACAGAAGAGATAAATTTGATCCGAAACGACCCGGATTATTAGTGTCCAAATCAAGTCAAAGCTATGTCATGACTGCTGAATTGAAATTCTGATGTTACGGCGGGAGCAGGGCTACTATTATGCACTTTTAGCTGTACGTATATTTTAGAAACAGAGTCAAGACTGGACGTATACGAAAATTAGAGTTATGTCGCGGTATAAGGTCCATGTCGTGGATTCCAATTTGAAGCAGCCATTGACAACCTATGAGGTGGTGGAGATTATCGAAACTGGAATCAAGTTCTTCCTGTTCCAGCGGGGTCAAATCCCCTTACCTTATGATAAACTGCAGAGTAAGCCTCAAAGTGGGGAGGTAGACAGCAAACGTATCATAGGAGATAGGCGCCTGTGTCTATCGGCTAATGAAGAGGACGAGTCTGGTAATTCGGGATGGGAGAGGGTCCGTGCTATGGTAAGTTATGGGAGAAACGCAACTTTATTCTTTACAAGAGGTTTTTTGACTGCGTTGCGGTAGTTACATTTGTTGGTGGCACTTTACGTTTTCAGAAACTTCGAAGGAAAGAGGAGCGGAAAATGATTACTACTGCCAGGAAATATCAACGGATGGTGGAGAAGGAAACTGTCGTTCGGGATACTTGGGATGATCTCTTCAAGGTGCGTAGAGCTTTAAGAAACGGGATATTGATTATGTATTACATGTAATATGTTCATTGGTAGTGTGGATTATTTAGCGCCTACGATCCGTTTTGCTGTCATCACTCAAATTCAGCGTAGTGGGTGTTGCACTGATGTTTGGTCCCTCGGTGTTTAACCCAACGGAAGTGGTGCAATTCAGTATTGATCCAACAGCCTTGAAGATCTCGCAGACTAAAGCTGAAGTACAAAAAGACGAGTACAAAGGGAAAATTAGGAGTTTCTATAAGTATGAAGATGGTTTAAATTATTTTCCTATAATTGGAGACGGGAGACTCATGTTCATTTCACCCATTACAGAAACCTTATAATGTCTCCAGCATTCCTGGAATTTACAAATAAGCAGCTGAAGTCTAGTTGCACTCACATCTGCATTTTCACAAGTGAGCTCATGTCAAATGATCCGATGTGGAAAGAAATGATCCCGCTGGAAAGTTGTGGTATCCATTTTCCGAACGCTCCACCAGCTGCTGAAGTGACATCCTTTCGGTCGAACAAGAAGTTGTTACACGTCAACATACAAATGCCGGCTCCATCAGCCTATATCACAAATGTGGAGGAAATAGCTGGGTCCACTTCTTGCCCGAATAATGCCGCTACTGCCATAGACCTAGGAAAACTATACTATTACCAGATGCCGTTGAAGTACCGGGGTATTCGGTCTTTCAAGCTGTAACAATTCCTTTTGACTTCAAATGTGTTATCCTTCCGAAACACATCCCATAAACGATTTTTCGTATTTTTTTAACCTGTGTCTGCTGAAAATTAAAGCAAGATAATTTTAAATGGAGAGTAATCTTGTTTATTTCAACTTTTTTAGAGATCAATAATTAGGCTGGGTCGAAGCTCCATTGTCAAAGACACTAACTGATATGATGTAACATGTGTCACTTAAGTTAGCAGTATTATTCATGCTTCAGAATTTTTGTTTGACAAAAATTTCAAGTAATTGGCTCAAGTTAGGTGCCAATGAATTATCACCCATCTGCTGACCTACGATTATAAATTAATAATATTTTGATAAATATTTAAAGCTGCGCAGGCCTCCTTGAGATAGTTTTGCAATGCATGGGCCTTGATAAGGTGTTGCAAAGGTTTGCGGCATGTGGGACACTCAAATTTCCGCCGCATCCATTCCGAGATACATTCCAAGCAAAATGTGTGACCGCAGTCAATGACTGTAGCCTGTAATATGAAATATTGATTTTTTCATACGATAATATATTGCATGCGTGAAAATGTTTTGAGCAATATTTTAGCATTTGAAATTTTACTTCTGTCAGAACTCCTTTGCAAATGGCACACTCCAATTCAGTTCCAATATTTTCCACGATCCTTTCCTGCAACTGGTTCCTGGCCATCGCTAAGGTTTGGATCTCCAGCTCTGCAGCTACGCGCTCACTCTCTATCGCATCAAGTAATTGCTTCTTTTCTCGCTCTAATGTTTCTATTCTATCCCTGAACTTGGTCAAATGGTTCTTCACATCGTAAAGTTCTTGTGTGCGCTTAAACCCGGCAAAACATTCAAACTCCTAAAATAGCAAAGATAAATTGGGAAGATAAATACGTGGTTAAGTTCTAAATTAGTGGCTTAAAACACAAAACATTGCACAATTATTGCACCTCGTCATTATCAATACAAAATACCCCCCTTTCCGGATCATACGCATTACACCACCGTTCCTCAGCACTCGAGGATGGGAGATGAGAAGGAAGATGGGCTGCCGCGTTCCTGTTGTGAGGTTGTCTTGCAACACTGCAAAACATAACTATATTTACTATTTCCATTTCCCACTGCATTGCATGGCTATATTAAAATTTGTTTTGAGGCCTGGATAAAGACTGTAGCCGCAGCCGCATAATACCTCATTAGACCAATATCTCTTCTCTGTTGACTTGAACATGCTGGATTCATACTGGAATCACAAATGCGAAACTGCAATAGCTTCTCTGTCGGTGTCGGTGGCACGTTTAGCACAGTCTGATAAAGACTCAAGCTTTCCTCTAGATGGGCTTCCCCCACATTTTCTATGCTAAATCGGTATTGCAGGCCGGAAGGAAGATGGAAACTGATGAGATCGCCATTGTGAAGTGCGACAGGTACATGTTTAGGTGGGGCACAATTATTGACGGTCATTCCATTCGCACTCTGATCACATATCAAAATTACTCGAAGAGAATTTTGGGCTTAGCCTCCTACCTTGAATTGAGGACTGTTGCATAAATGTTTTTAACATGCTACCTTACCATATCTATTAATGTCCATTGCTTAAGCTTGTCGTTGTATTCAAATTTTGCATGTTTCCGTGAAATCTGTGGCCAGGGCCACACACATGTATTTTCTGTGGCTCTACCAAGGGTCACCTGAAATGTAAAATTGACAAAGCCCGTTGAGTTCTCTTATAGACTGGACGAACTAAACCATGTTTTCAAGGGTGGATCGCTATCTCAGCTCTCGAATTTTATAAATACAAGAAATACCTTACCTGTTTAACCTTAAGCTCAATAACTGGTTGAACATCGGTCATGCTCGTCTCCCCTACCAGTTCAAGGTACGCCGTAATGACAGCGTCGTTATTTGTACCCGCCATGTTTGACGGAACTTAACTGAAGTGTATCTCTCGCAATGAAAACTCTAGTTTCCTCTGCGATTATTTCGTTGTTACTTTAATATCCTAAATTCCTGATTGACAACGTGCGACCCTACCAACTACTGGACTACATCAACCCCATTGCCGCAGCGTCGAGAATCTATTCGCAAAAACTCAAATGTGCACCATTGAGAGACGTTGAGCTCAAGTTTTCCTGTGAAAATTCACAAAACGCTTCCCTCGTGCCCTATTTTGTTCCCCTCTGAAGTCGCCCATCTTAATGGTTATGCTAATTCATTCACAGAGCGACCCAGAAATTCTGTCTCTGACAGCTTAGTCTCACTGATAGCTATACTACATTTATAGCTTGTAGCTCAGGCCCTGGAGAGTGGATAAGGGTTGGCAGCAGCATAAAGTAACAGCAGCAAATGTGAAGGATCTAATCTGGGTATCAAAAATTTGCATTCCATACTGAAAAGGGCACTGAAAGGCAACATGTGCCTTCATCTATGTTTAAGTGCTAGCTTCGTCCAATGCTGTGCTACAGGTTAGAGGCTGATTGCAGATAGAACTTCGTACATACAGGAATCAGCATCTTTGCAGTAATATGTGAGGTATTTATGTTCATATGAATATTAGATTAATTCCTGGGTAATCATGCATATCTATACTGATTGATGCATATACGACGACTTCTTTGCAACTGAGACCCTACAGAGTGAATCCCCATTTTTCGAGTGCACATCACGCTGGTTTTATTTTACAATACGAAAATGGTTCGTCCAACAGATGTCCTCGTCGCGATTAAATTACATGAAAATTAGCACAAACAATGAGTGAGACTGTTTCGTTAATCTTCATAGATTCCGCCAAATAAAAACAAAGATTTTCAAACCATCCTCGAAACAGGCGTTCAAAACAGGGCATTTCTTCACGCATTCAACATTTCCCCTATTATACTTGTCACACAATCACTCACGTATCACGCATTATCATTTCACTTCAAAACAAATTGCGCTGATCCATACGATAACGATCATTTGCTTACATACTACGACAGCTAAAATAGGATGCAGAACGTGGAACTAACCTTACAACTAATGATTGAGGAAGTTTACTGTACGGTAACTCCGTCGTTCTTGGTGCAATACATTAGATCACATTCCTTACGTCATAATAGCAATTACACATAGTATCCCTTTAATTTTACTTCAACACAGATTTCTTACTGAAATTCTAAATAAGACCCTTGTAAATGGGTTTTACTGCGCCACTGAGGAATAAGATCACTGGCTTCCTCAATCAAATACAACTGGAACTTAATGATATCTGTCTATCTGATAAGAAATTAAGGAACAAATCCCGCTGCCTTCCTACGGCCCTCCTATAAAACCGAGCTTAACTGCCATCAAAGGTGCGTACTGAGTAAAATGTAGAACTCTATTTACCTAAAGAGGAAAAAGGATTGTGTTTAAAATTGGACTACAGTAACAAACAACTGCTACCTCGAATTTATGTTAAATTCGAGAATTCCTTGGTGTGGTGTCTATTTAGTCTATTTTTAGGGATTTTGTAATTTCTGAGAGGAATTCATCCAAACACACGTCGCTTCGATAGATTCCTTCTACTATGGTTCAATAGTTGGAGTATTTATAAAATTCATGAGCGCTTTTCTTCCTCATTTCACAATCATTTTCCAAGTACAGCAAATCTGAAATATTTCACGAAAGAGTCCTTCGTGGATTTTTCTTGGTCGGTCATCACGATCACCCCTCGCACCATGCGTCACAGATAATTATTTCCGTGCTTTATTGTAACTGTGGGTACTACGTGAATGCTACATTTCTTAGCGATGCATTCTGTAACCATCTTGATAACCATTTGCAGAGTGAATGAGAAAAATCTTCAATGACATCGCGATTCGTAGCTTTACGCATAAACCAACTTAAAAAAATTTTCCACTGCCACATTCAAACGCTTATCTACGAATATCTATGGTCTAAGGTGAAAACGCCCACGATCCGGACTGGGTAATACAAATTCCATCTTCGTCAAAGCTAGCAAGAGAAAGTTCGCCTAATTTGTTACTCAGACATGAAGTCTCATCACCGCACTGCGTGACTGTCTTCAGAGTCATCAGAAAATCTGTAGGGATTCATTAACATAAGTTATTACGATAAATAAAATGTAATGGATAAAAGAATATCCGGAAAGGTGACAACAATGAGCTTAATAATCAGTAAAGCTTTTATTACCGCCATCAATCTCTGAAGATTCTATGGCAACACCATCGGTTTCGTCAATTGCATCCATTTGGTTCTGATTCCTACATCTCGCTCGATGGAATCTTGTGATTAGAGCATCCATCATGGGGGCCTGCTTGGAAAATATCTGAAGCATCTTAGTCTGTCTACTATCAGGTTCATGAAATTGGATGAAAAGGCATGGGTAACAGTTGGGATTCGTTTCGTGTGATGGATGCGACGGCCACCCTAGTTCAACTTTAAATGATTCAAACCGGGCTCCGATCAGGACTCTCTGTAATTAAATGAGAAATTTATCACTTGTTCAAAGGTGTTGTGAGGCTGGATTTCGCGATTCACGAAATGTCAGTCATAAGAATTCATGCAATCTTTAATTTGTTTGATCACTAATTATCATTACCACTCACGTTTCTATAATAGTCTATGATATGAAGGCTGTGACTGTTAATGGCCACTAGAACAAAATTGTCTGGATGATCCAGGAATGACCAAAGGCCTTTAGATGGGCTCTCCACTTGGCCATGAAACATGGCACTACTGCAAAGTATAAACAAGTAAACAATCATGTTGAGAGTGGGTGACATTCAGAGCATTTAGAAACTCCAAAGTGTAAATCGTATTTCCAAGTCTACATCCTTGAAGGTTGTCTTTAGCTAACATTGTTACCATGGTAGCATGTGAGTGTGTTCCACATAACCTGTTGATTTAAGGCTACTGACTGTTGTGTTGTCGTGTTACCTATCTGAGAGCGTGAGAACCAAGTGAATCAACTTTTGGAGTGGCATTCAATCGAAACCATTCAGTGTTTTTACTCCTCTAGTAACCAGAGTCACAATGCTACGTAAAGGCAACCTTCTTCGGATTTCGGTCGGTGGTGTATAATTACGATTATACACCGATGATACGATGATAAGATAACCTTAGCCGACGATTACAGACATTATATTACAGGTAAGGTGTTGCCTAATCAATTCATCAGTATATCTGTTTAGCATTATACCCATAGTATGGCAGGGACCAACACAGTTCCATGTATTTCCGAACTAATTTCCTTGAAGGGGTTGTAGGCGGTATGCGACGGAAATTTTCAAGAACTAGATATGAAGGAGAACTCTTTTTCCTGCCTAGGAGTAAAGATGGAATCCACGTGGCCTCGCAGACGTGTTCGGGTAGAAACTGTCGTTGATTTTGCCTATAATCAACACACGATCGGTTAAATTCAAACTTGTTTAAACTCAAATGTGAAAGTGACATGTCGCTAGAACTCATTCTTCGTATGCCCATGAGCATCAGATGAGATAATTGGCATATTTCACAATGATGATGGCCTTTTTAACTGTATAATATGTTACAATAATAACATATTTCAATACAATAAAATACCTGAAAAACCCCAGCGTGTGGATTTCTGGGTTGTATGAACCCATTTCAATTCCAGCTTGAAGAGCACCGAGAGTGTAGTAGTCTTCAACCTCGCAGGGATACCGACCACTGAGTATATTGTGTCGAGCTTCAGCATAAAATAACTCTAATATTTTCCCGTCTTTTATCCGCATCTCCTCCCGCTTCGAAAAATAAGCAGAACGGCGAAGGCAGATTCTTGGCTCATCTGACTCCGCTTCCAAGTGCGTTGCCGTGCTGTAATTGTGCAGTAACCTCTTCCAGTTTTTCCGTACTCCTAATGGCTGGTGGTTCGGTTTCAACTGGACCTCTGTTACGTAAAGAAAATATACGACAGTGTGTTAAGATTGCCACCAGCGAAAATACAAACATACGGAATGATAGAGTGGGATAAGCTCTGGTTTTTTTTCTCCCGGATGAACGACGACAATCTCTAACAGTACCGAGAGTGAAATTTTACTAGCTCAAATTCGATGATTCAAATCTGCGCATCATGAAGATTAAAATTTAAAATTCACACATGTCTATAAACTCGTAACGTATTAAGACAATGAGACACAGTAACCAATTGTTTTACCTAGAAAAGAAGAAGCCATCCAAATAGAGAAGACTTCTACGGCGTAAGGCGGTAGAGCCAATTCTTCACTCTCTACAATGGCTTGGAGTACATCTTTGGCGGTTGCAGAGCTCCCCTTGTCAGGCTCCAAGATGATTGCTGTCCCAGTGGCTAAGTATACGGCTATCCTACATCCTAGAAAACAGTTCAATGGAATTTTAAAAAGTTTGCTCTTCGATGTCTCACAAGAAAAAATCGAGACGACTGATGAAGTATATTTTATGACATATATTGCATCGCCGCCCAGCATGATTTCAGCCACTTCGATTAAAATGAGAGGCTCGTAAAGTGTACCTACATCTGCACCTTTGCAATGTACAAATATGATGACTAAGTTAAGTTTAAGTTTTTAAAAATAGCGACCAAGTAAAATACCAAGAGGGCTAATCTAGTATTATCACATAATGCTAGTAAAGGTTTACGTACTTTTGGGTACGCGAGGGGTGATCTTTCTTTGATAATAAGTATCATCACTCATTGTTTGTGTTTCAACAGATGTTTTCCTTGGAATGAATCTCTCTTGGAAACCACCGTCTTCTCCCTCGCCGGGTGAGTTAGGGTCAGTTGTACCTGTACCGACACCTGCTCCGCCTGGACGTTGCGGGGAGGCCATCAAAGCGTCTTTTGAAGTTCCACCCCCACGGTCACGATCCCTGAGTCGGTCCCGTTCATCAACTATGTAATCACTGAAATGAAAAAAAATTACTTCCTTCAACTTACGATTACCGTCTTAGAAACTCTCTCCCACGCGCTCTACCATTTAGTTAACCTCCCTTCGTAAGCAATGGAAATAGTGGCCCCTATTTTACTAATATGCCTATCGAATCTTTACTTTTACAGTGTCAGTAATCGCACATTTACATAAAAAGAAGTAGTTCTAGAACAACTTTAATATGTTTTGTGAAAATTGTTTCGTGAATGCCAGAAGTCAAGCTCAAGCCTAGATCAATTACTGAAGTGGAACTCCATAATTATTGATTACACTCAGCAAACGGAGAATCGTGCGTTTTGATATAAGGCTGTATTACCTGCATCAATTCTTACTGTGTCTACGCAACGTACCAGGTGATTAATACCCGATTATCAGTCCCTCGAGGCCCAACTTACTACAGGCCCAGAACTACGGTAAGGGACGGCCCAGCTCATCCGAACTGGGATGGAGGACCCCCCAGTCCGCGGCGTGAGTGCAAAGGATCTGCCCCTCTGCTCTGTACAACGGATGGAAAAAATTTCGAGACTACTCGATGAAGGAATTCCCCACAAAGAATGACACCCCGTCATCTCTATGAGAGCCCCTGATGTCGGAGAAGATGAGGAAATTGACCTTGTGCTATCTCGTCCTGTATGCACATTCTAAATTGTCACTTACATGGTTCGAACCAATGCATTGCAAATTGCAGTGGGTATGATCAGTTAAATAAAGAATTTATTTTTAATTTTTTAAAATTATTTTTGACTTTTGTATCAATGTTTTCCGTTACCAAGTAGTAACTAAGTTACAACAGCATGCACACTAGAGCGCATAAAAGTACTTCACCTCAATTTACTTAAATAGCTGAACTAGTTGCAGATGTTGATTTTTATTTGTTGACTACATGACAAAACTGATTTATGATTTCCTACTGTACATTTTGTACACAAATTGTTTAATTCTTTTGTTCGGTACGAGAACACTGAAAGGGTCTTTCCGCAGACACTGCAAATGATAACACTGACCCACTTGTTCGGGTTAGCTCAAAAAGGTCGAATGCAATAAAATCCTTCGAACCAACCCGTGGGCTGACTTTTTTAATTCACACATCCACATTAAAAACGGGAATTTCCCACGAATACGACGAACTTTCCCTTGCAAAATAAATTCCTTCGTGAATTTAACATAAGAATTTATCGAACAAGAATGACAAACCTGTATTTATTCCCACCCAATGATGAAAAATCGGACTGATAAAGTGAACTTTTATGTTGACCTGCCATTCTCATACTTCAATGTTTTTATCGATTGGTTCGTTTCTTCGCCTCCGACTTGTCATCTGCTGGAGAGTCCAAATCCAGGATAGATGGTGCTGCCTGCTTGGACACAAATGAGAAAGTCTGACTTTTCTCTTTGCTATGCTTTCTATCTTGGTATATACAAAGTTGAGCCTGCGACGAGATGTTTGATTCACCCCTGGTGAAAGTTTGGATTAATGTACTGGGGGTACTTTCTCTACCGGTGGACCAATGATATACGTTTTAATAACGTCGACATACGTTTAAATTAGTAATTAAAAGTTCAGACTATGCTATCATAGCTAGGACGTGTTCGTTAATCCCTATAGATACTATATAATGTGGATAAGCACCAGGGGTGTGCCCCGCGAGGAAATCCAAAAGCCCGCCCGGCCCGTGTTTGCGAAAAAAATGTCTTGGGCACCATAGCCCGCCCGCTGCATTTAAAATATTTTGACGGGGGCCCAAACCCGCCTGCTCTTGCAGGCAAAACCAACGGGCTAGCCCGCGGGCCTCCGCGGGCTGAGCTTGAAGGGGTACTAATATATTTATTAGTACGTTTACTGCACCATTCGAGTTAACAACCTGGTGACTCATGTCCAAAATACGATGCTACGATGAGTACTAAGGACTACACATTTGGACTGTCGGTCCCCGGGCAGGGTCCATCCAAAAGTGCTCGCAATTATGACTTTCAAAGTCCCAAGGCGCATAACTCCTGAAAGCGCGGGCCAAATCGAGCTATTTTTGTGGCAAAAGATAGAAACTTAAAGTCTCTAGGTCGTTTTCACGACATTATGGTATCTTACGCAGTGTTTCCAAAATTTGAAAAGGAAGCTACAAAATTTGATTAGTTTGAAGAAACACGAATTTCATTTTGACCTGTATCGAAATTCGATTTGAAATTGTGGAAAAGCTGTTCCGCTATTTACCAAATACTGAAAAGATGGCATATAGAATTTAATTCTCTATCTTTTAAAACAAAATAAAAGCGGAGAATGTCATGAAATAATGGAAATCAGCATGAAATTTCCCGTAAGGAGTTTCACTAGCCTAATGGTTCCCCTTTGGTGTTTCTCCAAATTCACTTTTTGAAAAATTTTGCGCAATGACTCAGAATATCAAATTTTACCAACTTTAAAATATGTCAGAATATCAAAAAATTTTGAAATTCCAATTTTTCCTTTCCATCTTGGGTTTTGAATTTTATGTTTTGAATTATTTTAAATTTTGACAAATTTTAAGCCAGTTATTATAATTTTTAGCACTGGCGATCTTAAGACATGTTAAAAGTTTACTCAAATTTCAACAAAATGTACCAAAAAACTCAAAATGTACCTTCAACTCCTATAAAGACATGGTCGTTTTTACAGAAATTGTCATGGACGTAATCGGTAACTCCACAATCCAGCAAAAACGCTGTAATGCACAGACACATACTGTATGCACGACCACATATTGCACATGGCCATTAGACAACATGGGCAAATATAAGACAAAGAAAAAAGAAGAGATTCCTTCACCCTCTTAAAGGGATTTTACAGAGTTCCTCAGATTTTTTACTTCCTGCGGGCTTTCATGGGCTCTTACGCCCGCCCGTAATATTAAACGGGTTACCCGCCCCGCCCGTAACTTCTTAAATCTCTCACACGGGCCCCGTAGCCCGCCCGCCTCTAAATATTTTGGACCCAAGCCCAGCCCAAACCCGACGGGCTGAGCTAGCGGGGCGCTACCTGATAAGCACTGAGGCTCAGCCTCATTTACTCGTAATCAAGAGTCGATGTCATCAGGATCGTTGTCTCCAGACCACAGAATCGCAGCCGGGAGATTTTTAATGGGAACTGTTGCGAATGCTATTTTCGAGTGGCCAAGTCTCTGATCGGGATTACACACAAAGGTTTGTTACATAGTGTGCACATTCCGGTTTGCATGACGATTGAAGGGTTGGTGCACATGAAATTGCTTGCTCACATGACAATCAAGAGGTTCGGCAAAGCAGAAACCCCATTGAAAGTTTGTGAATTTTGAATCTTCTCAAACGTCCCATTCAGAACTTACATGTTAACGTTCCTACCCTGTGATGTGCTGCACATATAGCATACCACACGGGGTTGATTTGCGACTTCACGTAGGGTGAATATGGATGTACCTAGCTTGAACTGCGATATTTTGTTATGTTATGTGGTGATTTTTCAGTATTACATATCTCACAAACCATTCGACTAATTCCAATGTGAGGTGTAATGTTGAAAATGGAAACCGACTGTGACACAGTTTAGTACAACCAATACAAAATTGCAAGGTTCATGGGTTAGAATATTCGCGCATTCTTAGAACTTTGCACTACAAGCTGGGTACATATAGCCCCCTCCTAAATTTCTGTAATGAAATAAAGAAAAAATACAAATGAAAAAATAATAATGATAAAGATTGAAGATGATGATGCAATGATGATGATGAGCATGCTCCGGTTTAAAAATAAATAAATAAAAATAAATTTTTGACGAGTGAGTGAAACATAAAATGATGATGATAATTAGCCCGTTCTCAAAAGTAAAAAACATAATTTAGTGAAAGGTTGTCGTTGAAAATTTTGGTGTTACGTTCCTTTAGCTATAAACGTCTTACTTCTTGTTGTAATTTTAGAATTTTGTGTAGGTCTATAGGCAATAGAATTCTTAATTTGTTTTTTTGTTAATTGTATCCTAGGATTAAATGATTCCAGGTATCCCTTCCACTTAACAAAAGCATCAATTATTGCGGATTTTTATTTTTTCTTAGTTTTAATTATATAATTGTACTCGAATTCTTCGTCTTGCTAATTAGATTCAACGATTTCTTGCTCACAATAAGTACCGTTGACTTCACTATTATGGCTATCGACGAACTTGATTGTATGTGGATCAGTTGGTAAAATGTGTTTGACATACAATAATTCATCACTAAAATCTGGTTTCTCTATCGAATTTAGAGCCGAATTTGTGAGTTCTAACAATGTTTGAATTCCGTATTTTTAGCCATAGTTAACATTGGGCTAGATACTTGGGCATCAATTTTTATAAAGTTCTAGCTGCTCTTTCTACAACCATGGGTTTAGTTTCGTTTTCTGACCGTTTTCTAGTATACCGGCCATGTTTGGATTCAAACAAAGCCTCAGGTTTCCAAGGTACCACAATTTATTGATCTCCGATCAGGCGTTCGGCTTCCAATGAAAAAATAAATATGACGAACAGTTTTAGAACACCCTGAAGGTATTTTTAGTTGCTTCCATCGTACTTCGTACATTTTACTGCCGCTATGGAAGTGTACTTGAACAACTAGTGAAGTGTCACGTAATCTCTGAATGAAATGTTTCCTTGTTCTTTAGCATCCGATTGCCTGTAATTTCCTTAACGACCTGCACATGATGAATGTATTAGTGCTTATTGTATTTAAAACGTTGGCACTGGTTTTGGAATAGGAAAGTATCAATGTAAATATGAATGCATATTCGTGTCTGTATCCGTATTGTTCGTATTCTTTCCAAAAATATATTCACATTCGTATCCGTATTTGTATTTTCTAAGAATTATTCATGGAAAATATTTTTATCCTCACGTTTTTACGGATACAGTATTTATTCGTATTCGTAGTCATATCGCCCGAATATTCCATCCCTTGCAGACAAATCGCACTTCGTGCATGATGACAGCTACGAGACGCAAATGGACCATGCAAATCTAAAATCCCGCCTGTACTGCGTTTGCGAAAAATTGTTGGACCCCGTAGCCCGCCCAATGCTTGTAAAATATTTTGATGGCGACCCGAACCCGACTGCCATTCCAAGCGAATCTAATGGGATGAGGTAGAAAGTGTACCTAATTTGTATTAGTTCATTAAAAAATTTGCGCTTTGCATTTCGTGAGTGATGTCCAACATGATGCTGTGCGGTGAGTAATGTGCTCTTTCCCACGCGTTTAGACTGTAGGTGTGGTGGCGGGAAATAACAAAGCTGCAATTTCGGAGGAGCTACCCCAAATTCAGTTTGCTCTCAAATCGTTTAACCGATGAGAATAATTTTCATTTAAAATTTGGTTAGACAAGCTCAAAATTTCTAAAATAGAGATTCTTCGATCAAAATCCAGGAATTTATGGAGTTCCTCGGATTTTATTCCCTCCTTCGGGATTACATGGGCTTTTGAGCTCGCCCGTGGCATTAAATGGGCTGCCCAGCCCCCCATAACTTCTTAAAATTATCCAACGGGCACTACAGCCCGCCCGCCTTAAAACGTTTTGGGCTCAAGCCTAATCAAAACCCGGTGGGCTCGGGCGGGCCGAACGATGTCTCAGGATTGTATGTGAAAGCGCTTAGAACATGCATTTTCAGAAAATCTCGGTCTCTTCAGTGACTGTCACAGTTTGCATACACTTACTGTTGGTGCGCTACTCAAACAACTTCGATAGCTCAATGCGCGTAGTCAAACTGGCCTCGGAAACGCACGCCTCAACTGCGGAATACCTATGTTTATGACTACACACACTAGACCAGGGGAGTTGAGACTAACAATATCACTTTATTGACGCATAAAATTAATCCAAGTTTCCCAATGAAAGACCCGCGTCAGGAAAGTGAAAATTCAGTCGGAATTTCACAAATCAGTCACTGGAGAAAATTCCAAAATTTTACAAAAAGTTCCGGCCCACGTCAGGGCAATGCGAAACACAAGTCCGTTTTCTGTCCGAAAACCCAACGCAGTCAGGAGCGCTACACAAGTGTGAACTCGTCGACGGTCAAATCCAAATCCCAACTCCGCCGCGCTGGAGCAGCCCGTCCGCTTTTCTAGTCGAGGGCAGGCGCGCCCGAGAAGGTTTCACGGCTTCTGGAAAAGACCATTATATTCGGGCGAAGTCCGCAACGTTCCACCACGTTCCATTTCCACGCGCGTTCAGAACGTTTCGCAGAAATGGGCCGTGCGCTCGTCGCTGATTAGTCCAATTCTTTCGTCCGTCTTCCCATCCTCTCTCTCTGCTCCGAACACACCAGCACACCACAGGCTGGTGCTAAGCGCTGAGAGAGGGTCCCACAGCCCCGCTTGGTGGTCCCAGAACGTTCGCTGTCAGTCCATTTCCCTTGGCAAACTCAAACTCGTCCGAACGTTTCCTCAATTCATAGTTCATTCTGGAGTTTTCCAACTCCGACTCGCATTCTCGCCGCAACACTTACATTACCGAAGATAACTGAAATGTGTTCACGGGAACCCAGAGTTTCTTTACTTAATCAAAGAGCATAGGCGTCCCCGAGGGCCAATCCTAAAGCCCACCCAGCCCGCATTTTATAATTTTATTTTATGGGCCCCGCAGCCCGCCCGATGAATTTTCACGGGGGCCCGATCTTCAAAAAAAAATCAAACGCCCAGTCAGTGGCGGCCCGCGGTCCCCAGCGGGTTTCGTAGAAGTTTGGAGTTGTTCTACTATCAAGTGTATACAGCAGATAATGCTAGATACCTACAAGAAAAGAATTCACGAAATTGACCAAACTTGAGCGATGACAGGTCCCTTGTTTGTAGTTGCGACCGAACGCACTGTACTGATATTTACAAATAGTTGCTAAATTTAAAAGAAATATCTAATGGTGAAGGGCATTCTTATTAAAAATTAGGTAACAGTAATCAGTTCCTGAGAAATGACCACTTTAGTGTTTGGGGAACTGATTTAATCCCTTAAAGATCATGCGAAAATTCATTGTCAGGTGACTAAAAGTTTGAATGTGACGTAGAACGTGTGCCTCTATAGAAAAGGATGTTCGAAGCTTATTAATCCAAAAGCTAGAATGCAGAACTACGATGATGTACAACATAACAGCGCTTTCGGTAGGATAGCATGGTATTAGTTAACTCACACTATAACCAAGAACCCGCAGCACGTACATTGTCACTTATAGTGATCAGCTCAATCACGGAGACGAAATCTTGGGCAGGGAAGACAGCTGAGCTGCTGGCATGCACTCTTTGATCGCACCCCTCCGGCATAATGAGATGGACTGCTAACAAAGCTCAGGTGTCTCTGCTGCACGTAGTTTCTTGTTTGTACTTGTTCACCAGATTTTTGTGAGCAGGGATGCAATGATTAAAAATCACTAATCACCAAATCAGTGATTAGTGATTATGATTAGTAATTAATCAGTAATCAGAATTTGAGCCTAAGAGTCACCAATCACCAATCAATAATCGTCAAAGTAACGAAATTGTGTATTAATCAGTAATCACTAATCAACATACTATCTGTAATAATCACTAATCGGAAATCAATAATCACAATAGTTTTTATTGTGGAACCGTTTTTTGTATGAAGTAACGTGTAGGGTTGAGTATAGATTATTGAAAAGGGAGACCAACCGCCTCGCATATGTGTGTTCATTGAACATGGGCATAATCACAAGTTCCATCTGTGTTCACTATTTTATTTCAACATCCAATAGAATTGCTACATTCAAGCTCAGCAACGAGATCCACGGTTGACCTAAGGAAATTTGATTATCCTCATAACTCATAATCATTGACTGTCATCATTTCACTCGGTAATCATAATCATTGCCTCGGATGAATTTAATCAGTAATCATAACCCCAGATGATTTTAATCAATAATCGTAATCAACAATCACAATTTTTCCCCGTTTATCAGTAATTGTAATCGCTAATCAATTTCGCGGTGAAGTTAAATCCGAAATCATAATCATTAATCACTACAATGTATACTTTGATCATGATTAATGAAACATAATCATTGCATCCCAGCCCAGTAACCCAACCCACCCGCAGCTTTTTAAAATATGTAAATGGGCCCCGCAGCCCGCCCGCAAGTGATTTATTTGCAGCCAGGCGCGGGCCAAAACCGATGGGCTCGAGCGATCTCCGGGTTGAGCTTGCGGAGTACAGCAATAGCAAAACTTAACGCCCTCGCAGGGACTCGAACCCTGGACCCCGCGGTTAAAAGCCGCGTGCTCTACCGACTGAGCTACAAGGGCTTACAATCCTTCACGAAGATATACACATTTATGAAACAAATCAGTATGTACCTCTAACGAGCGCCCCAAGACGAATCTTTTGCTTGGGTTTTATTTTAACATGCAGATGGCAGTGACTATATAAGTCGAGAGAATAAGCCGTCATGATTTAATTTCTTCCTTTACTCTCAGTCAGCCTCGATCTTAAAAGTCCATCTCATATCGGTACCCTTCGACTTTTGATACGAACACTTGGTACATTTGAACTCAAGATGTTCAGGATATTTGTCTAGCGGTGTCACAAATTCTCAAAAACATTATTTTTATTATTATTACTATTATTATAGGATGTGAGTGTAAGTACAGAAATATATCTTTTATCACATCTCTTTCTTACCCAGCCGACTCGTCAGCATTGCTACAAAAGAGCTCTAAACGCTTACAAGGGAAACTTCATGTTCCGGCAGCGCACAGCATCTATACCCTTTTCCAACGTTGATTCTATATTGAAATATATTCCATCATAAACAGTAGGTGATCAGGTTTGGCTTCTGTTTGACGGTAACAAATTCTGAGATCAATCAGTGCAAAGAGCGAAGTGCACGTTTAAAAATTCATGCTTAGAAATGTACACGTGCTAAATTTCACAAGGAAATCACTGTTTTTGATTTTGATCCAGCACTTATTAATGCATTAGTGCTTCCGGTGACTATCTGCGAGGATGCGTAGACGCTGTGCATATATTACGTACGCACTTTTTGCCCAAAACCCTCTCCCCCCTCGTCATCAATGGTGTCGTACGGGGTGATTTCGGGATTGAATTTCGGAAACTTTGGGGGGGCCGCTTCCCCTGATTGTATACGTAATATATGCACAGCTCCTTATTCATAATAAAGATGCATATTATTCTCAAAGAATTTTAATTATTAGAGTTTTAAGCATTTTTCAACATTCACTCAAAATTAAAGACTAAAATTTTATTACGGGTTTGTCATGCGACTTTTTAGTCAGCATGCAAACCCCTTCCGCATCGGTTGCTGCAAGCTATGTCACCCACCGGCGGGGTCAAACTTTAGTTTTCGCACCTACTACTTCAAGAGGGAAGATCTTCGTAGACAGATTATACTGCGTATCGCCTCGATGGTCTATCTCGCAGGCAGTAGTATGAGCATCGTTACTTGTTAGTTTAAAGATTAGCTGGAATTTAGACGGCATTCAATTCAACGTTGCACGGTTCAATTAATGAACAGAGCAAATGCTCACTATCTCTACCATGTTACGATTTCTCAACGATACCAGTGATATGGCTCATAAATAGTCACAGAAACGTCAAATCATAGGTGAGCTTTTCAAATTTTAATGTTAATCAAAAGCTGAATTTTTGCGCAGCATTTTTTTTCAAGTAGATTCTACCAGAGTTTCTTTGTTTTCAGATGACTTGTGTGAACAATTCTGGGCTTCTCCAGCAACGCGAGGGTGTAAGCCAACGAATGCTAACAATATGTAAGACGAGTTTCGTATTTTAACAGACTTCAGAACTTGACACTGAAGAAGAAACACAACATTAATGGCATGGTTTCATCGAACGATCGTATATGCTGCTTATTAATGATTTTCTTCGTATGAAAAAATCTTATCCGGTTCCGGTATTCGGCAATGTTGTCAGGATTACTAAGGAGTAAAGAGGTTTTAGATATTACAAGCCCATTTTCTCCTGTCAAGCTTTTTCCCCGGTTGTTCCCCTCCGGTGAGACCGGAAAACACCACAGGGAGGTTTGAGTAAATGCCAAAGAGGAGGTCAGCCGAATACAAACATTGTGACAATACGTGCGGAGGCCAAAAGGTAAACTATGAAATCATAAAAGGAAACAGGTAAAATCACGCATTCAAGTCAAACGTGTGCAGGTGTGAGAATCGAACCCATTAATGAATGCCCTTATGTAGCGTTTGCGTGCATAGGTGTGAGTGACTTGCCCTGTACTATTCCCGATACGCGGCCACCAATGCATTCCTTATTGTTAACCGGCGTAATATGGGCATGATAATCCCATTACATACTTGCTCAAATTGCAACACATTCACTATCGTGAAGGTACAGTAATACCCTCGTGTTAATTTTGGCCGATGGTGTGATCGCGAATTTGATTGTAACGGGATACTATCCGTCAGTCAAACTCGGACAAATTGATCCCGTTCATTTTGTTCCGCACATCACTCTTTCGAATGGTATAGCCTTCCGCATTCGATGCACTTTCCTATCAGCCCGTATGCCCACTCATCCTTTCAGCATCCTTGCAAGCTGATTTAATAACAGGAATCATTTAAACAATTCATGACATCACAAGTGTCTGCCATCTCAATTGCCTCATGTCATCATTTGCAGGTGCACCACGTAATGTGCGTTTTAGGGTTGGGTGGCAACCCCCTGGACTGGCAATGTGTCGGTGCGGTGAAGCCTGTAATAACAAGGAATTTCCTGTCCGCTTATTTGCTACCTTACAAGGCTCTCACATTCCTCCTACCGACGCGACAAGACATTCTTTATGGTTTCAGCGCCGACAGAGGAGAAAACGTGGACGTTAGCTGACGGACGTCCATGCGGAACTGTGGTGCGAGGTGCGAGGGACCATAAATACCATGATTGAAAAAACTATATCTATTCATTTTCAAACGGTCCGTTGCGTATGCCTTCTGCACTTTGCCATCATCATTATTATTCCACTGTCGGGATTTTAGGTTTTGCTCCTCAGCTAATGCATTTCTCTTCACAGACAGTGCTCCTGCTGCCACAACGATTCTCATTCCCTTCCCATTGTAAAAATTCCTAATGATGGCCTGCCCAGGGCCCAAGCATGCACAGCTCCATTGTATACGACCCTTTTTCAAGGTAAAGTCGTTTAAATTGTGGTAGTTTTCTTTCCAACTACTTAATCATGCACTTGCAGCTCCTGGAATCCCATACTATGCTGAAAACATGAATGTGTGTACGCTATCCAGGCGAAAGACGAACGCAACACAGACGTATGCGTCGCTCATTGTTATCCCCACACTACTTGAAAAGTGAAAGAAGAATCATTTAAAGAAAATTTTCTTCTCTTTTCACAGTATTTCTTTGCCATTGTGGTGTCCAGGGGAAACGAAGGGATGCTCAATGACAAAGGGATCCCTTTACGTCCAGCTACAAATACAGTACGCAGCACGAAACGTTACCCTACTTCTAATTTCTACTACAACTTATTATTATCATTATTACTTGCCCTTATTTTTCTTCAATTGAAACTTGCTCTGCACTTTTCCTATTGAGATGAAAAAGGTTATTACACACTACCCGGTGGCAAACTTGGGAGGGAACAGCGAAGACCAACGTATACAGTAACAGTACAGGGAACCAAAGATGACTCCTTCAGTAAACGCAAAGTATGGCCATATTCAAAAGGAACCTCACCTTTTGGGGTCAAAACTTGCCATCGGGTGCGTGGTTATTTTAGTGGTAATAACCCACTGTTGCTATCAAGGAGGTCAATTTCTCATGCATTCATTCTACCCTACCACTCTCTAGCTAGCATTTCTGTAACGGCTCGCACCCTGAGGACTCATGCATATACTACTGGTTCTATTACGTAATGTAGCAACAATAAAATCGGATATAAATTAATCCGTCCTCCTTCGACAGCATGTATAATAGAAATTATGTGTAGTACTACACAGCTCTTTTTTGTCGAGCGCAGGAATCTCATCGCAGGTATAATTTACATGAAGCACTTGATCCGGACCGTGATTTGATGTCTGCGGCCTTCCAGGGGCAAGGGTGTTCTATAGAAAACGATGTTAGGCACTGTTGGTTTGGTATTAAGAAGTATATGAAAATGTAATGATTTCTTTGTTGGGACGAAAGGAGGATACGTGGGATCCCGTAACACCATTACTGACTGAGTCAGCCTCCCAAGTCCTCCGGAATTAATGTGAGCTTTTGAACAGTGCTTCCCTTCATATCTGTTGTGAAGGTAATGGACGGTTGGATACCGGCAAACATGTCGACAACACATCAATATAACAATACTCGGCTTAAAATTTTCCAAACCGTAATGCATATGTATCTTTATGAGCATATAAGGGCGGCAGTGGACGGTCTCTGCTAAAAGGGTGGCGATACATTCAACTAATACATATACATTCACCTCGTCATCATAACTGGGAAGATATGTAAAGTCATGGTGTGTGTGGAACAAGTGCTGGCAAGACCAAGTGAATGAGCTCCGAACAGGTCTCAACTTGAAAAGACCTGGACCATCAAGTAGAAGGAAGATGAGGGAAGTGATGGCTTCACACTTGTTAGAGAAATATTTTCGGGCCCGTTTCCACATCATATGTATAAACCTACGGGAGGGGAAAAAAGAGAGATCTTGTTGCTGTTCCCTGTCGGAATCTTTGGAACGATAAACGGGCTTCGTAAAATATCATAAATAGAAGTCTGGTGGTGAGGATCCTTAGGGCTCATCCGTCCGTCCCAACAAATCCTCACAGTTACATCAAGTCCTTTCATCATTCGCCCGGTCGTTCAGAGTTTCCGTCTGCGTCCGCTTGACCGTATTATGGGTGCGTCTGGAAATGTAGAGTTCTCTGGCTCCACCAAACCAAGGAGGTTTCCCCTTACATACACACTAACTAAGTTCATTGAAAAAGGCCGGTCGTGTGTCTGCGAAGCGAATTTGCACAAGATTTAGGTTATAGCCGTGCCTCTGGACAAGTGGAAAACATTTCTCAGAAAATTCCCCACGCACACTCCTATGCCACCTTTTCCCTTGTTGGCAAGTTTGAACTGGTACGAGTTAGAAATTACCTTTTATCGTTCCACAGTGCCGGCACAATAATAGCCTCCGCGGAGCTTACAGACCACAGTTTTTTCTAGTCTGGGTGGATCCATTCAGAGAATATGATTGTACACTTCGTACAGAGGTTACCTCTACATGTCCTTCCTTCGTCATCATCACATTATTATGAGCTGGGTTGTGAGAGTGTATCTCTACTATATAATGGCAGTCCGTACTCTCTCAGAGCTGGAATATATGCATGGGAAGTTTAAAACAGCGTTCGCTGTAAGTCATACTACTATTGGGAAGACAAGAGAAAAACCTCCAGGGTCTCAATTTTTTTCACCTCCCTCTTCTCTCGCTCCATCTCCTCTCGCGTATAGCTTCACTCTTTTCTTCACATTCTTCACCGGCTTTCCCATGGAATCCTCCGACACACATAGACATACTCAAACCGAAACACACATGAAGAAAATACCTGTGTGCTGGCCTGAACAAATCCCTATGTTATGTATGATTACAGTCTGCTTCGTTAGCCCCTTCATACAGCAGTAGTGGTAATACTCGAGTGTACCCAAACAACAACAAAGGAGAGAGATGTGCAAGTAAGGACAAACTTTATGTAGGCAAGGAATGTTACAGCAACTTGATAATCATATGATTAGTTAAGCCGTATACCATGGTTGTAACATTAGATTAGGAGGAGGATTTACCTGCTCTCAGAGCGTTCACACTCCAATAATTTGTGCCTGTGCATCGGGATGATCTGGATGTGTTTGTGTGTGGGTTCTGTCTGCATATTGTAGTATGTATCACATCGTAAGACAAAGAAAAGTTCCATAAGCGGGATAAACTTGATCGAGGAAAATAAGCTCGGTTATATGTGAAAAGTGAGGAGCATCATAGCCATCATTGTGAATGAGAGGAAATTTATGCAAAACACTTAATTACGACAACCTGCAAATTCCATCTCACACTCGGCCAAAATTCCCATGAATTTAAATCGACCTCATTTGAATGATGTACTAACCTCTCAAGGTGGAGGTATAGTAGTTTCTGCGGCACGGCACGCAGCATGTTCCAGCCATGCTGGGCTTGTAATGTAGGTCTTTTGCAAAAAGAGCATACATGTATGATTCATTTGCCTCGTGTTCCACCACAATAGAGTGAATAGAGAGGAAATAATGGCCATCACTCCAGGATGTTCCGTATATACACATAAGTTTCTTCGCCATTAGTACATCCATTACTACGCTCATCCGAATTGGCTTGTGAGTGCGAAGGGGAACCAAGACCCAACCAATAGACAAATCCTTAAGCTATATAATAAAAATCTAAAAATGCTTTGAAATAAAAAATTAATATGTGCGTTGGGGCATGAATGGGAGCTGGTATTTGTGAGTGAAGGCCTTCATTACGGGTGAAGATTGTGTGTGTGTGTGTGTGTGTGTGTGAACGACGTATTGAAACCCACAAGGAGAGTGTGTACTGCTTACTTATGCATGCTAATGGGAAGTTTTTCCTACGTACCACCACGTCAATCTTGTAGAAAGAAGGTTCGTTTACAGATCTGACTCATAGACGTCTACATGATCGTACAGGGATATGTGCCGTAAGCTTGGCACTGTGCGTGCCGACATTATGTATCTGCTCTATTAACAAGTATACCTCACCGGCTGAACAATTAACTTGAGTAGCATATAGTGTGTATCTATCCGTGTGTGTTGTGTAAGGATGCTAGGGACGTTCTTAGGAAGGAGTTCCTAGGGGTTCCCCATCATATCCTCGTGGTTCTCAAATGTTGGTGGTGCTGTGTGTTGTGAAGCATTTACGGCCCAAGAGATTGTTGAGCTATTCCCTTGCCTTCATTATTGTTTCGGTTGTTGTCGAGGAGGGATGGTGCTCGGCATCCTCGTTGCCCTTCTATACTCCATTCAGTGTCACTAAAACCTGCTATAAGATTGCTCGTCCTCGTTTTCTCTTGTTTTCCTTGCCAGGAAAACGTAGTGAGTTGAACGATATGCCGGTGAAAAAAACGTTTGTGGAAGGCAGTGTGAATGGTCGGCGTTCGCAGTGATGCCTTACATTACAGTCAGTTTTAAGTGCAGTGGGCAGGAGGAAGCGTTGACACGAATGAACTGCGTGGATTTTGAGTTGATTGTGGAAAATGAATTCTACAGTTGTCGCTCCCGATGTTAATTTGATGAACATTCATCCGCTGGACTTTATTAACTGTGTAAATAGTTACGGTGAACTTGTGAGCTAATTGTGTGCATAGCAGTGATATATAGCTCTGCCTTGGACTCAAGTTTGTTTACTTACGTCACCGTGCGTAAGTCAGCCTTGAAGCCAGATTCTGGCTTACGACGAACGGTTGAGGCCAACCCGCATTTGAGCTTCTTTGCTAGTGCAACGAGGAATTATATAGAAGAGGAGCCCCTGATTGAGGTGAGTCGAGTGAATAAAAGTTTTGCAGGTTAAAGTTTTACTATTTCCCGTAATTTCTCTCTCACACAGTTTTGCATCCCCACTAAATCCCACGCTGGTTGACGCATGGATGACAGCGGAAAATATATGGCTGTAGGTGAAAACTGAAAGTGTAAACTAACCTCGATCTGGTGTACGGCTGCACATGGGGTGTGTATTTCAGTATGACGTGGCGTGTGATCTGTGACAAGGGGAAGTTCGCAGCAGTCATGGTGACGACTTGGTGGTTAAACGAAGCAGAAGTCAATTATAAATTGAGCGTACAGCCGTTAAAGTGTAAAGTATGACGTGGTTGTTGGGGTGCGTAAAAAGTTGTACACTGTTTTCTATCTACCACTTGGATTCCCTCTGTACTTGTTTGGTCAACAAGTGTTTTTGCACAAACGACGACAGCAACTGGTGTCCTTGCGCAGAAGCGCTGAGGGAATGAGTTGTAATTGAAACGTTTTTTTTTGCAGTGGACACTTTATACCGCCGTTTACTTTTTGGTAGCACTATACAACCCAAACTTAAATAAATAATGGGAAATCAAAAGACTGAATTAAGGTTTCTTTTCCATTTCAGGTGTCGGAGATATGGTTAGTTCTCGGCCCCTCTTGACAGATATCAAGTTTGGGAGTTGTAATCACACGAATTAAAATATACGAATGAGCTACAGTGAAATTTAGTGGCTTAACAGGAAATAACAAGTGTCAGGAAATAATGAGCTGTGCCCGGGTGGAGATACAGAACATTAAATACCCAAGATATAAATCATAAGACATTATACGACATTAAAGTCGTCGGATTTGGAAGTGACTCGACCGATGAACCTACACACAGAAACACATTCCCCTGAGTGTTCGCTTGTGCCTTGTGCGTCTGATGAGGACGACTTGTAATGGCAAAGGTGTCTTTATAATATTTCATTTTCCTCCTCACATATTTTTCTTTTGACGTTGCTTAGAGTCGTCAGAGCCTCGTGATTGGAGTTGTTAAGCCTTGTAAGTGGAAGGGGCCCCTTTGCAAATTAGTTTGAGATCTCCGAAGATAAGGATTCAATAGCCAAATCGTGATTTGCAACACGGCACAGTTACTACGTACAATTAGTGTTGTGCGACGGAGAGTGGGAATGATTGGAACGGAATACCAGGAAGGAATGATTAAGTTTTGGTTTTTCTCACCATCATCCGCCGCCGAACTGCCACCTCGTCCTCGTTAAAGTGTAGGAACTGGAACTGGATCTACAAAAGTATAAGGACAGATTGCACAACACGAGCATAACTTTGCCGAACGACGACGGTGACAGAATCAAGTGACAGTGTTATAGCCCCACTGAATTTATTAAGTAGTCGTCCATTCCACCAGTCATACCAGAAGGTTGAGTTCACATTACTAATAAGAAGCATCGTAAAATCTGTAGCAGTCGTCGCTTCTCATCACACCGTCGCTCTCTCACAGATTGGATTCAGAAAGTCATTTGGAAAATTATTGTAACTCCTGGATATGAATGAGCGAATGTCTCTTTATGGGCATATTTCAACATAGAAGCCTACTCCGAGCTACTTACTTATTGGGAGCCGAAGCAACAAGGTAATACCTCTCCATTTCCCTTTTGAACATTTGCATTTGTGGATATGAAATTCAGAGATTGTTTCCCTTTGCTTTGAAGCCTCTTCATCCTCTTACGTATTAGTATGTTCCTGTCCGTCCTCTCCGTGCCCAGTGAGCATTCACCCCATCGGTATGGAATCAGCCAGGGTTTGGAGTGATTCGCATTTGCGCCATGACTGGCTCATATTTTCCTTCGCTTTGTAAAGTAGAAAGTGGTCACGGTGAAACAATGGAACCTTTTGTTTCCAGTTTGCTCAAACACAACGGACGCTCAGAGGGAGTCTACTGAATAGCAATTGAAATGTAGGATAATCCAAGTATATAAACGCGAAATTTTGGCTCTATCTGGTTCAATCTGAATCGATGTTAATTAACTCCAAGACGGATATCCGACTACCCGAACAAAAAAATATTCGGATCGGACAAGGGTACAAGCGCCGGTATGTTAATATAAAAAATGCTTACATAATAAAAAACTTGAATGTATCCAGAGTCCGGAGATATTTCATGGCTAGCTTGTTAATATTAGCTATTTAGTTTGAATTTTGAGGGTTAAAAATGATACAAATCTCACGGAACGGATGGGATTGAATGGCAGTCATATATCTTATCCGGGGAAAGCTTAAAAATTGCAATCAAATGTCTACGGCTATACTGCAAAAGCCAGCGTTTGATTTGTATTTCAGTAAAGAAAACCAGCATACGGCAATTGTAAAAATTTCTAAACGCGAAACCGTATATTTATTCTGCGCCGTATAAAACAAGGGGTGGACACTAGAGATCACGTTTGGCAGAAAGTCAGGAGCTTTAGAAACTTCAGTTTTAATATACTGTCTTGTGATTTGTGAACTATATCGATAACTAGTTTTAGAAACTAAGTTTCAATAAATCCAGTTATTTTCTTGTGGATATGTCAGGATTTGACAAAAAAGGATATGGTGGGTCTTGCAACTGAGCCAAAAATCAAATGCGGTAGCCGTGGATATGAGGCTTTGAATGGAATGATTTGAACCGCCTCAAGCCGCCATGACGCTGCCGTCGTGATGCACAAGCTCCCTTGTCCAGCTCCTTCCTTTTTTGCTACCTACTAATCAGTCCCTTAAAATTATATGTCAAGTCAGGAGAGCCAGCCAGGAATTGGGAGTGATTTTGTGGTCAGCAAATGGTGAGTTCGTGATGTCCATTTCTGAATCCCTCGCCACCATGACGGTGTCAGTTGTCTGGAATAATGATCCTACCAGTAGTGCTCTGGAAGGACGTTGATAACTTGTTCCACTCCTGTACTCATCAGCTTTAGTATCAGGCTCTTGGCATAACACCAACATTAAAAGAATCCATGGTACAAGAAGTGAGACAGTGTGCTGTTGGATTAAATTTCTACAAAAATCTTGTTAGGATCATCCAACCTCTGCTTAAGTGGAGTAAATTAAGTCGGTCCTGAGACAATCCCTCGTTCTGTACCCAAACTTAGCCGGATAAAGCACACATTCTTCTCGACTCGGCCGGCATGGTTCTTGTTGTGAAAGTGAAACTCCGTATTAAGAGCGAAAAGATTAAGATGGGCAGGTTAACTTAACTACCTATTGCCTTTAAAGACATTTAGCTGGACGAAGAGTAAATATTTCATCATCATCATCAGCCGCAGCAGAAACATTGAGGAGGAGTATTCTCCTCGCCCTTCTCAGCTCGCTCAACTTACAAAGAGAGTTCTGACTGGATTGAATTTGTCTTTGGTCTTGTTCCTTTTCAAATGAATTGCAGAGTAGATTTGAAAGACCATGCTGATTAGAATCAGTAAGTCGAAGGCAAAGAGGATCCACCGCGCTTACCGATGGATGGACATCGTCGTCGTCATCATCATCATCATCATCAGTATGATGAGATGAGCCTGAGAGAATTTTAACTCGGCCTTTCTATTATCTCTCTGTCTACTCCATGCCTTAGCTTTGGCGTTCATCATCATCATCATCATCATAATATAGTATTGCATTACCACATTTTGTGTGGGTCGGCAGGATTTTTTTTATAACTCTTGTAACTCATTGTTTTGACCAGTCTCGGTATGTATATGCGTGTGTATAATTTATGTGAGTGAAGGAGAATGACTTGCCAGAACATATTAGCATTTATTCCACCACCAACACCGGCTGTTGTTTTGGGCATGGCATTTCGCTGGATGGTGGCCTGTGGTGTAAGGAAATGGTACTCGCAGGTCTTGTTCTTCGGCTGCTCCGTCTCCTGTACTGGCAGCAGAGAGGAATGCATTAACGCACACACCGCACATAAGTGTCAACATACGAACGCACATGTCCATACGCCCCTGTAGGTATGCAGTAGAGAGGAGTAGTGGCGATGATGATGATGAACGATTAGAAATTTTCGCCAATAGCATCCTAAATAATTTTTTTCCACTCGTATGCCATGGACATGTGAGAGTGTTGTAGGGCGGTGGCGGCATTGGTGGTAAGATAGATAGCATATGGAAGAATAAAGGACAACCAGGAGTGGAATTGTAATTGTTCCATGTGAAGTCAGTGATGGGTGATCATCTCTGGATGTTCGAGCTCTTGTGTGTGGAGGAAAAAAGGACGAGTGCGGGTGACCTTTCTGACCCAACTATTTGAAATACAATGGGATGTGAGTGCGATTATTGAGCCAGTAAAAGAAGTCAGAGTTAGGTAGAGTTACTCGCCTTTGCTCCATTGCTGCTGCTGTCACAGGCTAATGCACGCACGCAATGAGCTGACTGTGAGGTTGAGTGAAATCCTAAATAGTTTTAGTACAATACTAACTACTGCTGCCCTTGTATATTCCTCTATATGTTAATTTGCCCTCACATGTTTTTTCCGTTTTGCTCCTCCGCGATATGTTCAACAATCTGGTTCCCATTAAATGGGGCATAATTTGAGCCAAATGTGCCCATGCATTAGGGGAGGAAAAGCTAATATGTTTTTTCCCACTGCGCTTCCTCCTTGTCTCGAGGCGAGAGCAGTGGAGGTATAGTTTTGCTATGCGGCGTGTGAGGGCGGGGGAAAATGATGGAGAACAATAATAACGTGCGGTGTGGGGCTGTGTTGTTGTGACGCTGGATGATTTTTTGATTTTGCTCGGCCATGTGGAGCGAGACTGACTGCTATATACGTCCCTATCTCAAACATGGATCAGTTTTCTATGTTACATTAGTATATTTGATGTGATTGTTTTGATTGCAGGTTCCGACTTGGCTCTGGTTAATTACCCACGAGGAAGATAATCATCAGAGGGTAAGGATTATTAGGATCAGTGGAAGATCCTGTGGAGAGGGTCGTTCGGCCAAATTAGTCGGGTGAAACTGGACTGTGGAGTTGATTAGTTACGATAGTTGCTTACGCACGGAAAGAATAAGGGCAGAAGAAGAGAAGGAACTTGGACGACGACGAGACCTTTGTTCTGTGATTCCATTACATCATAATCATCATTAAGGAAGATGGAATTGGCTCTACCGTCGGGGTGGAACTCGTGGTCAGCCCTCAAAGGGCGTCGCAGACACCCCGTCCGACTGTCTGCCTCAGTGGACTCCATCCCATATGCGGATAATGACTTCTTCTCCAGTGTTGGCAGCCTGAGTAATTATCCAGGTATGCTGGCTTTCACGTCATCCTGTATTATTCTATGTCTTGCTCCCGCCCTAAATAATCTCCTCTTAATTTATTCTCCAACGTCACTAAAGTTCCTTCTCCTGCCCCACTAATTTATGAATGAACGAATGCTCAAAAGACTTGATCGACTTTTCATTGTCTCCTGCATGGAACATTTTTATTGCTCTTTTTTGGATGGATCTGTTTTGAATGATGTCGGGGCCTTTGGTAACAAGGAGATGAGGCGGGGTAACAATGAGAGCTGCAACCCTTGGAGGCTTTAATTGTTCCCTGCTAAAATTATACATGGTTTCCCATAGGTGCTTCACAACAGTGGAATCACTGACTGACTGACTGACTGACTGACCGAGTGTCTGGCATGGTGGGGTTTGCGTTGTCGGCGGAAGACATTATGGGACTTGAAATTGGTGTAATTACCCCTAACCTGAAGGCGGCGTGGTTATTATTGTCGTCGTTGTTCGTTGTTGTAGTTGGAGGTTAGAAAGAGTGACTTTTTCTCGCTGTAGCTCTTCTGTGCGTACAATACTGGCTTTCATCAAGTACATTTCGGTCCGGTTCACAATGAGGACAAGCTGTCGCCGTGGTCTACAATATTAAGTCCCTAATCGTACACCCATTATAATCGATTCCGTAATAGTGTACGAGTGAGCACAGAGGAAGGGATGAAATACGAGTTTCTCCTGCTATTATATATGTCGTGCCATTGCATCAACGTTCGTGCTCACTGCTGCTGATGCGGTTGCTTAAAAAGTGGTTATTTGAATTGAGGATCAAATCCAATCCAGTGGCCACTACATTTCCAACTGAGAGTGTGTATGCCTTTATGCGGGTGGCTTCTATGTGAAGGGGTAGGCTGCTGAGAGTGTTTACTTATTGTTGGTTTTGTTATTGGGTGAAGTTTGCTTGGAAAGAAGTTTAATCAATTTACGACTTTTTGGTAGCTGCTCCCAGTTTATCTCTGCTCTCTCTCTCTCTGTACGTGTGAGCATGTGTAACCTCCGAGAGCCATACTCAGTCGTTGCAGATTGCTCCTGACTCTGTTGGTCTAATGACTAATGATTATTTCCTTTGAATCTCCCACACACACACACGTAGGCACACACACTTTTATGGGGGGGGCGAGAAGTATGTATTAGAGAAGTTGCGCGCACGCTTTTATTCTGTTGCTATGTCCTCCTCTTACAAGTTTTGATATAACGACGATTGGCCCAGACTTTTTTCAATGAGAAAAAGGTTACTTGAGCCAAGCCGAGAAAGGGTTGTGTCGTTCGTTGTTCTTTACTGCATAGCTTGTTGCGCGCTGAAGAAGTTCAAGGAATTTTGAAAGCAACTCCGGTCGTACGTACGTCTTGGGGATTGCAATGCCCCGCGGAAATTTTCGTACTGATCAACGGTGTGCGTAAACACATAGATAGGGACATATATAAACGGACACGTAAAATATGGTGGATAAAAGCGTGGGTTTCCCTGGAGGCTATTATGCTCGCCTCGTATTGCCTCACACTTTTTTATTCCTATAGCGTCGTCCACCGCGACGTACTCCTCACGGAGCTCCCTTGTTGTGTCCATTAAAGTTTTTCTCCAAAAATGAACGCCATTTACTCCGTAATTTTCTCTTCTGCACAAAGAGTGAGAGAGAGAGAGAGATAGACAGTAAAACTTGAGCTGCGACGGAGGTTTTCATGCGGAGGAAAAGGAGAATTCCCACGTGTCAATAATTTACTACGCTGTTGTGCGCCTAGCTGTGAAAAATTGCAAGATAGACAGTATCAGTAATTACTGTCAATAGATTGAACTTTATTGGATAGAGGAGTCGAGCGTGTCTGGCGATTTTTCCGTCCCGTTTTTTTCAGGATATTCTCTCTCTCTCTCTCTCTCTCTTTCTCAGGTTCTCGCGGGCTGCAAAATCCCAAGTTGCAATTTGCCTGCCTTTTGTATTAGATAATCCCTAAATCAAATTCCAAGTTTGACTCTCTTTCCCTCTCCAACTTTTCTCGATGAAGTTCAGACAGACAGGCAGAGGCATGACATATACGTCGAAATAGTTGGAATTGGCTGCAGGAGAATTTATTTTTCTACGCATTTCGCATGGCTGGCACATGTTTCCCTCCTAAATGATTGCTATTTTACTCACACTTGAGCCTTTCAAATAAGGCTAAAGAGTAATAAATGTTGGAATTTGGAATGTTGGTCCTCGTACATGTGCCTGTTGTGTGTATGTACATGCAGAGAGGGTTAAACACCCGCTCGCTCACGGAGTTCAAATGCTGTCAAGTCCGTTTAGCCATTCTGCTCACCAGTCAGGCTTGAAGTCAGTCAGTCAGGAGTGAGCCAGTCACAGCAGCACCACCACCAGGAGCAGCAGAAGCGTTAAATTACTCTGATGGCTCTCGCTCGTTCACTTCATACAGAGGAGCATTACTGCTGCATGTATTAGTGGTGGGAATGGAGCCGAACGTATAGAGAATGAAGTGAACTCTGCTAAACTGGGGTGTTGGGTCCTGTATGCGCTCGTATTGTTTCTGTATGGCCAAGTGTTCGTCCTGAATGATTAGTTTCTCTGTGAAGGCTTTTACCTCGCTGTTATTCCCATCCTGACTTTTGTGAAGTGAGGGATGCCGGCCTGTCGTCTCCTATTCATCTTCACCTCTTCTATGGCTCGCGGCTGAACTGTACTCCGCCATCGCCTCGCTGTCTTTCCGCATTATTAGCCCATGAGAGACACGGTGGGACATACATGACGGACTGGAAAAACGAGGACTCTGTACAAGAACGTAGACAGCCCAGGCTTGCATATAGACTTGCTTGCACCCTAACAGTTATATACGCACACATGCATGCCAACAGCCAGTAGTGGGCACAAGCATTGGCTGGATTGAAAAGCACAGATGTTGTGCAGCGTAATTGTAGCTAAATCGTGCATTCATTGGATTCCCTGAACATTTTTTCTACAGGTTCCGTATTATTATTTTATTATTGCCAAAGCGTGTTGGATTATTTCAAAGAAGGAGAAGACGAAGAAGAAGGTTGACTACAAACAAGTGATTGTAGTCCATCTACGCTCCTGTCAGGAGGAGGACTACTGGATGGCCCGTCTAGTTGTGGGAAATTGCACGGTCATTAATGACTCGTTCCATGTAGCAGCATCTTACGTGCTTCTCACTCGTTTTTTCACCCCAGTTCCTTAGCTAGTTCCATAGCTTGTTTCATGGTAAATTCCAGTGTATTTGAAATAATTATTATTCTCGGCTTGTTATTGTACAATAGCGGATCGGCCGTCCCCCATGTGTCCGTTGATGATGATGATGATGATGATAATGGGTGAGGAACGAGCCTGTATTGACGACTACAAAGTGCTCTGCTAGAAGAATTACTCCTCAACACTGGGATGACATAATGATGAGGAAGAGTTTTGTTGTGGTTGTGGATGCTGCTGTTGTTGTTGCTGTTGTGGTGCGGGTGAAAAAATCACTCACCTCCTCATTGTCCGCCCATAATGCCTTGAATCTGACTGACTGCGAAGAGTATATTCTTCACGAATTAAATTGACCATAGTCCTCATGGAAATTACCATCTGGAATGACTTCCTTTCGGATCAATTGAACAGCTTATAGTTGTTGAAATTTCTGTTCGGACTCTCATCCATCGGAGTCTCTGAACTCTTTGAATGGGGCTGAAGGAGGTAGAGAGTGACAATGGAGGAACGGAGTTCCAACACCGCCGCAGCCGCCGCCAACATCACCACCACCACCACCACCTTACCACTACTGCCTTCAAGGCATGACGAGACCACGAGTTTTGTTGATTGTGTAATACTTTGATGAGGAATCATCCTCTGTACTCCAAGAGCTTCCGCCTGCCCGTTCAAACAGCTATTTCCTATTATGCAATTGTTAGTCTCGTGGTAGTAGTACACTAAAGACGGTGAGGCTGGGACAACGGGTACTGTTGAGCTGAATCTGGTCTTGAGCTGGTTTGTTGTTGATGTTGTTGTTGTGGTTGTGGTCACTTTTTATTTGTGTAACTCATGAGTTGATTCATGGGACTTGTATATGGTGGTGGTTCATCCCATTGTGTCCGAGAGGGACTTCCATTGTGGACTTCGAGTCCGTGGTGAACGGAGGCTCAGACAACTGCCATGTCGGGAAAAGTGGTGTAGGAGAAACGTCCCCGTGGAATATATGGCGCTTGTCCAGGTGGAACGTTGAGGATATAAATTCGCTATATTTATTACAGTCTCGGACTTTCCGTACTTGGGACTTAATGTGACTATTCCTCTAATTGAATTCCTCATTAAGTGGATTATAGGAGAGGGACTTAAAGTCTTTTACGATATACGGACTTGGTTTCTGGACTTTGTTGGTGGCGCTGGCCAGTTTTTTCAACAGCAGCGCAGCGGATGGAGAGCGTTATAAGTGTGTGTTTGCCGTAAATCTCAGATTGCTGACTCAAGTGAGGTGGATTTTGAAATTTTCTATGGAGTTTGACCATGACTGTGTGGATATTGTGTGTGTGTGTATGTTCATATATATGTGTATAAGGTGGAGTAGCCTGATTATTGTTGCGCAGAGAGTGAGAAAAACTTGTAAGGGGCATCCATGCAGAACAGTGTAGAACGAATCGTAACTTAATTTTGTGGGACCTTTGTTGAATTCCAAAAGGCTCGACGATGGTCTCCTCCTCTGATGCGCTGGTGTTGTGATAGTGATGCTACCGCTACTACTGGTGGTAACGGGGCAGAAGAGGAACAGATGAGTAGCATTGTGCACACACACACACACATACACAAACAGTGGCCGCGCGTAGTTGGGGTTGGGAATTTACTGCCGAGTCACCTCCAGCAAACTGGATGATGATGATCATCATCGTCCCAGAACATAATTCCATAAGTTGGATTTGAAAAAGGCATGATGATGATGATGACTATGTGAGAGGGAGGAAGTGAGAGTTGTGTTACTGTTCCTGCTCTTCTGTGCGTAGAGAGAGAGAGAGAGAGGGAGAGACGGACAGACAGACAGTCAGTGTCCTCACTACTATGAATTGATATGCAAGCGCATTGAATTTTTCGCTTCTATTATGTGAGACTGCAAATTGCAATAGTGAAACCCCTCGGAGGTACAAGCATTATCATTATGATGATCAGTATGGAGTAGAATCATCAGCTTGGTCATTACATCCTGGAAGCATGTATATGCTGTTGTAGTGGGAGTTGTTGTCGTGGCATTAGCCCTACTGTAAAAGCCGTATGCATGCAGGTTGTGATCAGAGAAGGAAACCCGCTAGGGTTTTTCTAATACGGCCAATAAGTACAGGTTATGAGAATGGATGAGTAGTGGCAGCAGTAGTTGTAACTAGTGACTCTAACTTGTGTTTTGGAGTTACTCATGCGGAGGCTTCTGCTGTTGCTGCTGCCGCTGTGGCTTGTGGTACTTGTTCGTAAAAATGTGGGGGGTGTACTTTACTCTGAAAAGTTGACGTATGAAATAATGAAACTTTGGTTTGTGGTCGAAGCTCATCCCTGATGTATGATTCCTTCACCTTGTTCTTGTACTCCTGTACAATGCTTCTGCCTATTCCCTCTTGTTACTTACCATATAGGTGAATTTTTTGATGGTTAATATTTATGTTGATCATTATCTATTCATCCTCCCTTGTTTCAGATTATGATGAAGATGATGGGAGTGTGAATAACATTTTGGATGCGCTCGGGGATCGAACCTCCTCGTCCACAGCTGGTTTGAGCGGGGCGGCCTCCTGGTCCATCCTGGATAATTCGTCGGGGATGACACCGCCAGTGCTGTCGACATTTTCCCAGGGCTCCGCCGCTGCCGCTTCCAGTCACCACCTGCACCAGGTGACATCCCAGCACCAACGACAACATTCATCAGGGACGACGGGGAGCAGCACGGTGATGACGATGATGGTGACGGGGAGGCCACCGTCGGGGGGACAGAACCTAGCGGAATTATCAGTGGTAGCCAAGTGTGACAACGAGAGCTCGGGCGTGGGGAGCAGTACAAGTGCGAGCACAAGTGGCGGTCCCGGAACGAATTCGTCAGCATCCCCAACTGGCTCCTCATCCGTTCCGCAAAATGAGGATTACGAGCACGTTTACTGCCAGCTTGATCCTTACTTTGTAAGTGTAAACCTCGAACCACACTATACGTATTGTGGATTGTATGCCCAGTAGTAATGTTGTGTGTGTGTGTGTGTGTGTGTATGTGTGAAAAAGCCTGCTGACTCTGAGAAGAAAAGAGCCTAGGCGGGGGGCGGGAGGAATTTGTACGGTTCTTTACACCGAGAGTCTTTTTACGAGAATATAAGTTCCGTCCCTCATCTGTCTCTGTCTGTCCGTCTGTCTCAACTATGGCATCCATAACATTTGCTATTATTGCTCTTTTTTCTCCTGGTCTCTCTCTACTTCTCTGCCAAGTTGAGAAGGATTAGAAGTAGAAGCAGAAGAAGAGTATGACGACAACCAAGATGCCGAAGGAGGAGCTATAGGATTTGAACATGTTGCACGACCGTGTATACTGTTCCCGTCACACTACTTACTGCCGCAATTTGAGTTAGATAGTACAGTCGGGGCTGGATTCGTGATGAGCATGAAGGATGATTCGAATGGGGCTTGTACACTAGATTTTCCCTTCATCTCAAAAACACACACACACACACACACAGAAGGACTCACCACTTTTAAAAGCCTCTCTAGTTCGCAATCTGGACGATGGGTTCGTGGAACTCCCAGTCAGAGTTGCAGGTTTACACACAACGACACAACACACACCCATACACATGCTGTACAGCACTACGGTTACGCGGGACACACAGACGGTTTTCCTTTGGCTCCTTCTCGAAAATCAAATCGCGTCAACAGTTGCTGACAAGTGGGAAATACTTTGCTTCTGAACTCGGCTCAGCCAGCATAAAGATGCGTATACGGTTATCCCAAGAGTTGAATTCTCACTCTCACTTCTCTCTCTCTCTCCCTCTCTCGACAGTTTCATCCTATCTCCATCTCTCTAACTTGACGCGTCCAGTAACCATCCATCTTTTTTTCACGCCCGGAAAAGCTTCCCACACGGCGTGTGGAAAAATTGCTCACTTCTCCAATTTACTGTCAGTCACTCCGTCCCTCTTACCCCTTCCCCCGACGTTGAGGCTGTCATATTTAGAATTAGCCTGATTATTTACACAAGTCAGTCCCCTGTTCAAGTTTCAAAACGTTTAAGCGTCCCAGTTTGATGACTCCGACTCCGACGTCCGCTCTTACTCCTTGAGCAGTGCGGAGAGTGCACAAAACATATAACGTACGGAAGGTAATAGCGGTGGATGGAGTGGAGCTATACCGGAGCCGCGGATGTTTCCCCATCGTCCCTCTTCACACGTCGCTCCAACTGGCTTCAAATGCGTTTCAAACCTCATGTCGATAGTCTGACAATAACGCGGGCATTCCGTCGTCAAATGGCCCCGTCTCCGAGCGAGTTCGCTCGGAACAAGTTATGGAGAGTAAATCATGAGTGAAATCTCATCCTGCAATGGGGCGTGAAAAAAAGAAGAAAAAACAACACAAGTTTATTTTCAAGAGTTTCTGAGAGTTATTTGAAAGGAAGTACGGGGATGGGAAGTGGAAACTACGGAGCTGGGCGTATAAACTCCAGAGATAATGTCGTCAAAGTGTTTACGGTACGGTTTAAAAGTTGATCTGGAATATGCAACTAATGTACCTCCTTGTCGGGGGAGTCTAAAAAGAATGGCAAAATATTGGCCGCATGCGTAGTGATGGGAAATGGGCTACGGAGGAGGGAATATTTCAAGTGTGTTAATGACTCTGATCCGAAAGAGAGAATTAATTCCGGATTTTACGGCCGAGTTGAAAGAGACCGTCGATTTTTACGGATGCTCATATATACATCACTGTGAGGATGACGACGACGACGCTTCTGCATTGCAGCAAGCTCCAACTGTTCCACCACTGGGCTATTCTCACACACGCATGAGAGAAGCGGTGGATTTCGGTCCGACGTTTTAAGTGCCATAAACATTTTTACTGCTTGTGAATGTATCTGTATGTGTGTGTGTGTGTGTGTGTGTGTGTGTGTGTGTGTGTGTGTGTGTGTGTGAGTTGTGTGTGTGTGTGTGTGTGTGTGTGTGTGTGTGTGTGTGTGTGTGTGTGTGCGTGTGTGTTTGTGTGAACGGACATTGTCACACTCAGGCCCTGACAAATATCTTGAGGGATGATAGAGAAGCGTAAATAGTTGTGTCTAAGATGGATGAGAGTACTAGAAAATGATGGTTTGATATTATGCAGACGAAAAGAGCGCTATTAGGATGCTTTTAGGGGGCATTTTAGCTCCGTTTACACCCAGTACAAACAAAGACAAGGATGACATTATGAGTCTTTATTGCTTCGTTGAGAGCATCTCATCTCAGATGCTGTGCTCATCCTGATAATCATCTTCATCCGTACTCCATCCATGCCTCTAGTACACCCGTTCTGATGAGACTGATACTGGTGGTATGATGTACTTAAGGAATCCCGAGTGGACCTTGGATCTGCTGCGCATTTTATGAATCCGTAATAATCATCACCGTCATGATCATTATCATCGTCATCATCATCATCATCTTGAGGGAGAGCAGAAAGGGTTCAAAATTCTTAACCTACATCGGAAGGCATAGAAAAACGCTCTCGTCACAATGCGGGGGGAGTGCACACTCTTACACAGTAATGGACACTAATTCTAATGGCCTTCCATGCTGGGCTATGGGGCATCCCGTCATGTACACTGGGGTCCCTCTGCCATAGTGGGCAGTGGATGGAGGAGACTGTGCGAGTAGCATATTAGGGGCATTTTATTACTGTTATGGCCACATAACTTGTGAGTGAGCCGTGAGGACGAGTTATTATTATGCCCAAGTTTAACCGTATGTGCAAGTGTGTGAGTGTGTAATAGGGTTTCTGCCCCATTTAGACTGAATATTAATCCCAAAATTGAGTAAGTGGATGAAGGAGAGAGCTACTGACTTACTGACTTACTGACTGGTGCCGGGATGCTACATTGAGTTTTACCCAGACCGCGTTCTTGGTATTTCTATTTGGCGTGGGAAATGACACTTGAAACCTACCTTTTGCCCCTGCAACTTCTCATGAAGTCCCTTCTCGCTCCCCCTCTTGTTTTTAATGAAGTCAGAACTTGTTGGTCCCTTTTAGTGGAGTTTAGTCCCGGGCCGTCCTGTCCCTTTGTTATTGATATTTCCATCAGAATTTTTTGGTGAAGGGGTCTAAACTTTTCCTGGCCTCAACTCAAAGGTCCTTCCTCTACATCTGTAGAGCCCGGACCGGTCCGAAGTTTCCTGCACGCAAAGGGAGGGATTCCGGCTACTGTACTGCTACGAGGGGTTGGTGAGCGAGATGGTAGTAATGATTACACCACCCCAACTCCAACATGTATACTGTCTATATAGTGTGCCTGTAGTATGCGTGCGACGTTGTGGGTGTCTGTGTGAGATGCTTCTGGAAGTTTTGGGTTGCACTGACTCAATGGAATTTGGACCAATTTCCTCCACCGTATAGTAGTTACTTAAAGGGTTACACTTGAGGGCTGCCCTGTTAGTAAGTTAACTTCCATTGATATGATGGGTGGCATAAATGATGAGGGCTTGGACCCCACACTCGCATATAAGTATGATGGCCCTCAAGTACAAAAACTTTTCCCCATCTTTTCGTCGTCGTCGTCGCTGCTGCCGCTCGTCTTCTCCGGATTCTGCCCTTGTTTGCTTTACCCAGTGATCCAGTAGTAATAGTAGTAGTTTTGGTACAAGTTTTTAATGATGTAAGTATAGGTGTGTGCTCTCATGTTCGGGAGAAAGAGCTTTTACTCTGGTTTTAATGGAGGCGAGACGGGGCTAACCATGTTTTTCCTCACATTCATTACGAAAGTTGGGGACATGCTAATGAGTTTGTGGACAAAAGTGGGAGGAACAAGAGGCCAATTTCCATGTATTCTTATTAGTTGTACAGCGTCTTTGTAATCAACTGCTTATGAGGAAGTTATCACCATAATAAGAAGAATGGTGGAGACTCGTGTGGTGGTGGTGGTAGTAGCAGTAGTAGTAGTAGTACTACTACTAGTGACGGCGGTGCTATGCTGTTAAAGGTGGTGCAATAGAGGGGATTGGTTTCGCCGCCTCGTTGTTGAGTGATGGGACAGGTTATATAGAATTTCTGTTTGCCGCGTAATTGGACTGGAGGGAGTTGGAGCGGAACTCCACACTGAGGGGGAATTATGGCAGCAGTGCACCACACATTAAGTTATTGGAAACTGACACATGACACTTGTTCTACCGCCGGAGAGGTCCTGACGGTGTTGAGTTCCACGTCATTTTCGGGTTGTTAGGTTCCGACTCGTTTCATACGTAGGAAACATACCTACCGTTTACCATCCGTGAAGTGTCAAGTGGATGTGTGGGTAGTGTAGGATGTCATACTCCGTACGGAATCACCGCGTAAAGTCGGACCGCTGATTGAAGGCGGAGCTGATCCAGTTTACCATGCTGATCCATTGAGAAAGTAACGAAGAAGGTGTTCATTCATTGAGGATTTGTATGGGGTTAGCAACTATAGTAGGCTGATGGGACTCAAGGTACACAGTATTATGCAGGAAGTTGATTATTATTATTATTATTATTATTATTATTATTATTATTATTATTATTATTATTATTATTATTATTATTATTATTCTGAGTAATGGGAGGGGAAGGCATGGCGCCATTATTGGAAGAATTCACAATAACATGACGAGGACGAACAGGACGAAGAAGGCGTCAGAACAGTCAGATGGCCAGTCATGTGATGATGGACAGGAGTGGACTGATGTTGGCAAACTATTTAACGACGTTACGCCTCGTCCGAGTTAATGAGCTCATTATCATTTGGTTATGGTTTGCAAGTTGAAGGAAATGGGTGTATTAGGACGGGGGGAGATGACAAGCGGGGATCATTATTATTATTATTATCATTAGGATTATACTATTATATATAGTTGGTTCAAGGGTGTGTAATTTTGATCTTAGTCAGTAAGGTTTTTATGCGTGGAACATTTTTGAGCGGACACTACAAAACACACTAAAAGGGTGGCTGTAGCTTGGTACTCACAGCAGCATACTTTTGTGTCCGCAATTCAGGAAGCGGGCGGTTGAATTTGGAGCAGTGGGAATGAAGGAGCAGGTGCAGAGTGCAGTTCTGTTTACTCAAAGTCATTCTTTGACTTAATGACGGAGTGGCGTGCATGTGTGTGTGTGAGTTGGTTGCTTGTGCGGAAAAGTGTGTGGACGTGTGGAGTGGACGCAGCCGACAACTGAGAGAACAACTTTTTTGAAGGAAGATTTTCCTTATTTTTCCACACATTTATTTTGTCGTTCATTAAGAGAAAAATCAGCGGCGTTTTTTCCCGTTTGAGTTAGATAGCTAGATACCTGCAGAGTGAGAATCATTCCCGTTGCTCTGGTTTCCTTCAAGTCGCTCCGCCGCCGCTGCCGCGCCAGTTAAGCCATGAAGGACGTGCAGGTGGTAGATGCATCAGTGGATGAGATATCAACAAATGATGCTGTTGCAGGTTGCTGCTCTAGCCTAATCGTAATAATAACCATTACCTAGAGGTGTAGATAGCTTTGAATAAATAGTGTAGAGTAGGATGCACTCCCGATAGTCCCCCTCATTCCTCAAGAAGACTCCACATTCAAGTTCATAAATTTGAAGCTGTTGACGGGGAGAGGAGATCCAGTTTAAACCCTGTAGCAGGATCATCATGTGGTAGTAGTATGTAGCACTACAAGAACACATCAGTGCTCGTCGGACCTGAAAAGTGCGTAATCACACGGGGGGCTTGGGTAATCGTGGGTTACTGTCACAAGGACTTTCTGCCGAAGAGGATGTGCGCGGAGCCTTTGTGCACAGGCAAAGTCGTGAGTTTGGCCGATGATGATGGGCAGAGATGATGCCGGGGCGAGGTTTTCAAATCCTACATGGATTGCTCGCCCCCAGAAGCAGCGGTGGCGTGTGAGAGCTTTTGGCTAATTTGAAAAAAAACTTGTGGTACAGTCTTGCGCCGGTGTTTATTATTGCGGAACTTTGAGGAAATTGTAGTCACTTGTGAGTAAATGCAAAGTGTAGGTCTGTGTACAGGAGGGGTCTAATATTTTATCTGTCGTAACTTTTTTTGAGGGGATTTTCAAAGGGCTCCAAAAGAGCAGGGAAGGAAAATTATAAGGATGACTCCAACGACGACGACGGGGGTAAAGTAGTAAAATTATAATGAGACGTTTAGTGTCCCGCAATTTGTTGCTAGTGTTGGTAATTCTGGTGGTTGGTGGTGGTGGTGATAGTAGAGTTGTTGAGGTATGAGAAAAGTACTATGCAAATGGTGTTTAGAAATGGATGAATTTTATGAATGCTCAACGGTGGTGGCATTATTCCACCACCAGAGTTTTTTAATATGTGAGACGTCGACCGGATGGAGATGTGCTACTTTTCTATTTGAAGAGTCGGAATTCTTCTTGGTTGGGAAGGAGAGAGAGAGAGGGAGAGAATCTCTCTTATGCCCCTCTCATCTTTCTCAGCCACTTCTATATGCTCACAGTTGAAATTATTAGAGATTGTTCAAGTTTACCCTACTCGAATTTTACAGAGGTCCCTTTAGTTTTTCTTATGGTTTAAGTCCTCTGTGAGGAGCGGCGGGTACAGGAATGGATGCTCAAGATTTTACGGTCCAATGGGTCTCGTAGTCTGACGAATCCTCCAGCTTCTCTCTATAATCCTGCTCACGCATGGACGTCCGTGTACATGTAAGAAGGGTTGAGTGTATGAAGCCATTGCGGCCTTATCATGGCAGAAGCCTGTATATCGACAGTTGCGTCCGTATTATGCACCGTTTGAGCATGCATAGGAGCCTCGAGCCGTCCCATTCTTGACATGAATGAGTCACAACATTTCTCCTATTATCCTCTCATTACATGCAACTCGGCAATAGCGCTGAAGTCTGCCCACAAAAGTTATTGTTAGTCCGAGTGGGCTCGTCTGCATTTAAACTGTGTCCAACGGCGTATGTATGTACGCGAGAGCACTCCGTGCGGGGCCGCCGTTGGAAGAGTTTTTTAAAGAGCGGGAGGAACGGCAGGAGCATGCATGTGGAGGGAATAATGAGTAATTGTGTGGGAAAAAGCCACATTTTTTAAACATGGTCCGCCGCGTCCACCCAGCTCAAGTGAACCAGTGACTGCATGACTATGGGAGAGGGGCTCGTCCATGTGTTTGTCCGTATGAGCGTGAAAGTGGTGTTTGTTCCGTCGGTGAGCTCGTCGTTGTTGTTGGCATCGAGAAGTAGTAGTAGTGGGATGGAGGAGGGTCCGACGTGGCCACAAAAATCTTATGTTAATGATTCCAGTGTGTAAAAACATGCGTAACATGCCTCTCTGGCAGCGTGTGTAGACAAAGTTTTTCCCAGCCGTATGAGTGCATGATGAGTGTGAGTGCGGGAGTTGGAGTGGCACACTATAGGAACCAAATGGACCGGATTTTAGAGGGAGCAGGAACGGCGATGAGGCTGGGGCTCTTGTGGTGGAACAATAAGAGAGGATATAGAGGAGTCGAAATGATAGTTTTGTCTGCCGTAGTCATTCCTACTTATCAATTTGCATGGAATATTCATTTACTTTTTTCCTCAATCCTCTGAATGCCTGTGTTTGAGTTTGTGTACGTGTGCGCGTGTGTATGTGTGTGTTGGTAAATATGCATCCATGGCCATGTTGGCTGTCCCCGACTGTGCCATATCATTATGAGTATGCGGTGGGGCTTTTAGGTGGAACGGTAATGTGAAATGTCATGGGCTCTGCCATTTAGTGAGGACTGGTACGCGCACAGTCATGATGGAAAAATATGCAGATATAAAACACGAGGAGGAATGTGCGGATTATTGTGATTATTTTCCTGGGTTTTCTGGCGCTTCTACTGTACTCGTGGTAATGCCACTACACAGTAACAGGGGAAATAACTTGTAGGATTATATGAGAGCTGAATGCATGGCGCACAGGGATTTTATCACGAACATGAATTGAAGTACAAACATTTGGAGTAATGGACGGAATTTGTGAGCATTGTGGTCGGGCATACTGACTCGGTCACAATGTGACCATATACTATTCGGTGGGACAACTACTGACTGGCGGTGATTATCCTGTGTCACTGCTGCTGGGGCAACGTATAGTGACGCGGGTGTGTGTGTGTGTGTGTGTGTGTGTGCATATGCGTGTGCCTGCCGCTGTCTGTATTAACAGAATGAACATTTCTTTCGAAAGTTGCCTTTTGCTCGTTCCTCCATAAATGGTCCTCTCATCGTTGTCCTCATCATGAGAGCGGCAGGGCAGGAGCAGCATGATGATTAGCCGTACTGTGTAATAGTGTAATGGGGTCTGGGAGTATATTAGTAGTACAGTGGGGAAACGAAGCCAAGGAAACGTCAGGGTTGCGTTATCATTTGCTCCGTCACATGACCGCAGCGAAGAGATGACAGTGTATACGGTCAAATTCATGTTGCATTGGGTGACTGCATCTGTTGAGATCAGTTACGAATCCTTGTGTAACCGTCAAGATTTCTCAGCCATGTCGTTGGTGGTGGGACTAATTTTCGGCCCTTGTTCTTTCCCGTCACTGAATTGCCGCTCGGAAGATGAGGGTGGGTGGGGGGAGAACAGGTGAGTGGGGCAGTGATGAGTGTAACACTCTCGAGGATTTCCCTGTAAATAAGCCACATAATCCGGGATGACAATGGTCTGTATTCTGTATGTGTCCATCCACTGACTTGGAGGGGAAGTTGCTCCTGTTAATGGTGGTTGTACGGCGAGGTAGTGGTGGAGACAATGTATGGCATTAGCATGCATTCTTAGCGGAGGAACGGTCGTTGTCATAAAGTAAGTCGTCCATGCTCACTTAAGGCGGGATTCTAGTGTTATTATGCGCCGTTGCATGTGAATACGCCTTGCGAGGGTAATAAAGACGTGCATACTAGTGGAGGGTAATAGTGCAATGAGCGCCTATCCGGACGGGCTGTGGTTCTAAGAATGCCCAGTTGAATTCCAAGATCAAGTGTGTGCAGGCACTGAGTGTGTGCATTGTGTAGTCGTGTAGCTTTATATGCTCAACTGCTAGAGGGATTTTAGGGAATGAATGGACCGCATCTGCTCTGTCCTTCTTATCTTCGCTGTGTCGGGGAGGAATTAAAAGAGGAAAGGGGTTTCGTCCGAGATTGCTTGGTGATGAGACCTTGTTGTGCTGTAGCAGAAGCATGGAATTACAGGTGCTTCAGTTTCTCCTGACACGACAATAAAAGTGAGCGGGAGAGCTGGCTGCATGGCTACAGGGCTGATCATAATGCCAGATGCTCACTGTGGAGGAGATTCTTCAAATGGATTGTGCACGGCGCTGGATTGGATATTGGGTGTCGTCTCCGACCGTGTACGCTCTATGGTCCGCTATAGGGTTTTGGAACTGTCCAGCTCATGGAACATGATGGCTGTAAAATCAAATGGGACAACCTGGTATTGGCTTACCGACTCGACTGTTACTAGTAGTAGAAGTAGTAGCATTACTACTTCTACTTGAGCGGCTGAACATGGGGAAGTTGACGCAGAGGTTAATGATTCAGTTGCACGTGAACTTGCTCCGTAATCTGTTATCGTTTTCTCTTTGGCAATTTACGGAATGACAATAGGGGAAGAGGAGCAAGAATGGTCATACAACGAATGCCAACTCCCTTGTCCTGAAATTGGGCTTATTATCTCCCTGTTCATCTTTGTTCAATTTATTAGACACACCAGTGTTTTCCATTTAGGTGAAGTATTTTTTATGTAATGTGGCCCTACCTGCCCCGCCATGTGCATGTAATCTGGACTGTATGTTGTGAGAGGGGTGGATGTGGATTGGATACATTTATGCGTGTAGAAATTACTTGAGATTTTCATAAATGAAAGTGTCACTCCGCGAAAGTGTTGCCATCATGATTGTTCCGATGGGAGTGAGCACAGGTGGATTTGCATACTATTCGCTTTGGTCAAAGGCTACTCGGGGGGATGGGACTCCTCTCTCACAGACATTGTCAATTTGTGCGTTATTAATTGACCAGCCCCACTCTGTTGGACGGAGTAATTGCATATGAATGCTCAATGAGCTGCTCTTCTCCTCACGGCATATAGAAGAGCCATATGGATGGATTATTGGGTGCATGTTGACGTGTATGCGCAAGAGACAGGTGAGCCCTATTGCGTGCCATAACTCATACGTGTGTATACGTGGAAAAAGTATGACTGCCGTAAAGAGCTTAGCTGTACAGCGAATAAACTTGAATAATAATTTGTTATTAATGAAACAGTTATGCAGTATGTGAGGTGAGTCTGTTTGTAGGAGTGTGTTCAACCTGGTGGGAATTTTTACTCATTCGGTTAACCCTCAAGGCCCATTGCATTGATTGCGTGCATGTGTATGTGCTGTGCACATGAGGAAGTTATAATTTACGACGGCGAGTCGGCCCAAGTAACCCAGTAGAAGTATGTACTTACAAGGCAGAGGAGGGAACGCTAATAAATTTTCTTGGAATCTCGCTCACTCACTCCGTCAGTGAGGATCGCCTCGCCAGATCCTTTCCAAGCCTATGACTAGATTTGCCGTCAAAGATGAGTAGAATTCCAGTTTTGATCTGCCGCAATATGTTCGAGTGTGAGAGTACCGTTGTTTTGAATAGCTCAAGGAGATTCATATGGTCAGGAGGCGGCTGCTTATCAGTTTCCTGTGTACCATTGTAATTTTAGGTGCGGTTTTCCGGTTATGCCTTTATTAAAGAGGCGGGCAAAGAGATAACTCTGTTTTGGAGTAATTATATTCTCTTATTTTTTACGGAACGAGGAGATCTATTGAATTTGCCCTCTGGTGCTGGCACAGTGTACATGATATATGACTGCAAACAATACTATTCTGGTGGGCTTATTGTAAGTGCGACTTGCTGCTTGGCATTTTCATTATTAGTATGACTGCCCCATTCACTGTTGTAGTGATTTGAGCTAACATTTGTTGTGTCTGCATACTAATGTTTGTGTGTGTGTGTATGTGTGCATGTGTGGAAGTTGAGTGAAATCGGATAGCGGTGAGAGAAAGGAGAGATTTAAGATTTAAATGAAGTTAGGAAGGCGGGAGGATGTTGAGGAGGGCAAAAAACTCTGATATTGTAATGTGAGGAATGAATCCATGCGAGGAAATTCAATATAGAGGAGGCCTAATTGCAGCGTAATTTCCTTATGTAGTGCGCCTCCACGGCTACCCTTTGACGAGCGTCTGTCCCGCCAAAAATACAGAGTGGCTGATGAAGCCGTCGTCGTCTTCGGCGGTTATCAGCACTAGTACCAGTTGTGTGCTTTTTTGCATGTCAATGCACTGCTGGGAATAAGAGTGATGATGGAGTTGGCATAGTCAAGTTACGCTCCCTGTTGTTGTTGCTCCTCTGTTTTCTGTCCCACAGTTGTTATCACACGTGTTCATATGGTGCCATTGCCATGGTACAGTACCGTAGAGTAGTGTAACTGCCTCTCTCTCTCTCTCTCTCTCTGAGTCTCCATTCTTTTTATTCCCAACTGTGAAAAAAAGTAGATGATTTACTGAATTGGGCTTTAGTTTGCAAGCTAAAAGATAGGAGATTTATGTCTGTGTGCATTTCTATCTTCTGTACATATATACGTGAGGATTACTCCTGGTGTGCTGCTGGTGGTGGTGCTGCTGCTACTGTATGGGAAGTGAGTTGATAAGATTTGTCGCAGTGACCGGCTTTTCTTGCGTGAGCTTGCCGTCTCCTCTATATGGATTCAGTTAGTTTAGCGTACTCATCATTACGGGAAGAAATATTTTCACAGATCATGGCCTTTTTCCTCCACCACTTGCTACACTTATAATTCCGCTCAAGGCCCTTCGAGCTGTTTGTTTTTCCTCTTAAAACTTAGTGAGAGCAGTGTTATTCGCTCCCGTTCAGCTACGAAGACGACGACGACGACGATAGACGACTGACAATGCGGTGTGGTGTATGTAGCGGTTTCCCCTGTGAAAAGAAGGATAACAGAGCTTGTATTATTTGTCAGGGGGATTTTATTGTTTTGACGGTTTTTGTCTTTGTGGGTTAGTCATTTTGGTTTGACAAAGTGGAAGAAGGAGGACAATGCGAGAAGTGGAGTTGCCGTTGCGGCTGTTGTTCCGATATACACATCACATACACTGCTCTGTGCTACTGCTGCTGCTGATGAGAGGACCGCTCTAGTTTCCAGCCCTCGTGGAGAATGTTAATGGTGGTTGGCGAACAGGTTTTAAAAAATTCAGAGATTGAAATCTAACAGTGTAATTTCCCAGTTCGACGATGCTCAGACACTTGAGTATCTGTCATCGCCATCGAGTTCTTGGAGATCCCCCTCTTGTTCGAGGGGTGATGGTGTAGTGCGGGTATACAAAGTGACAGATTTTTAGTCCCCTTCCCTGCCAGCGTCGACCAGCCAGCGAAAGCGAACCCGTGGATAGTGACATGGTAGTGCAGTTTTTATGAGTGGAAAAAGGGGTTTAGTGTCGTCATGGAACGTTGAATAGCAAGTAAAAGGAATTTTTGGATTCTGAGAAAATTTTGAAGCTGTGATTTCAATGCGTTCCTAGTATTATGCAGTCATTGTCACGTTGTCAAGTGGGATATCGTAGGCTTTTAAAAGTTTCAAAGTTCCTGTTGTCACAGTCGTAAAAGTAATAATAGTACTAAGTTGTGTGTGTGTGTGTCGGGGGAGCGTCCATGCGGGTTGCGGAACTACAAGTGTGCTGAAGTGTGAGACGGGGAGAGTGAGTGTGAGGAGGACTTATATACGCTGAAGTCGTAGTGGCAAAAGTGGTGTTTTGGTAGCTCCCTCTGTTCTTGTTGTGGCATCTAAGTCAATCGTCTTTGATTAATGCGCATGGGAGAGAATATTTTGATCATTTATAATCAAGTTACCGTCTGTGGACTCGGCATGTGAGTCGTAAAATCTCATGGCCAGTATATTGTTCCGAGTCCATATACAGACTTGTGTTTTTTTCCACCCCGGGAAGATTCATCTCTTATACGCAGCCACAGACAGATAGACCCACACACACGCGCACACACACACACGCACGCAAGGTTGGCTTCATGACTTTTAATGTGAGAATTATAATGTGTTTTATCGGATTGAGAAACCGAACTGATTATTAAGCTGTACACGATGTCGTTTTGATGGGAGGGGGCGCGAGTACAGGAGTACTATTGAGAGTGAAGCACAGGGTCCGAGGCACACGATGAAGCATCATATCCCATCCCAAAAGAATAGTCAGAAGACATGGCTGGAGAATCCCCTTTGGCTCCCCTGACTAAATTTGGTCAAATCCAATCAATTCTAGGTCGAGAGTTGAAAATTTATGCTCCGTGATGGTGAGGTGGTGCTGTGCGCTGTGCCTCTGTGGAGACTCTATTGTTGCGTTTTACGATTATGGTCTCATTCCTGAGAGCTGATTATGCGCGTTGTTAACCAACAACAGAGTTTTCATCATCGTCGTGAAGTATTACTTTTCACAGACCGTATAAAACGGCCTCAGCACAGTCAGCCTCTGGTCCGTCGGATATGGAATCTTTATTATAGCAGCAGGTGCCAGGCGTATGCTGGGAAACTGGCGTCGTGAGCGGGGGGCAATACGAAGGTGTGAAAGGTCACATTGTCTTCTCGGCTCTGTCCCCCCGCGTTATTTTCTCAATGAATTTCACTTTTTAATGCACACTTGAGAGCACATGAGGCAGAGGTGACTGACGACGAGGCATGACATGACTGGCTGTTATCACGTTGGAGGGGATGATTTTCAGTGGTTCATAATAGGAGATGACAGGAATGGGATGGTGGTGTAGTAGTCTGCATCAGAGAGAAGTGCAGTTTCCTAAATTTTTTGAACCAACACCCCCTCCTTCGCCGCCACGCCACGTCGGCTTGCGCTCGCACCACTTGACTCTCGGCACTGATCATGAAAATGATGATCATATTCCGAAGGTGATCATTATTCCATTTTTAGGACGGTTTAATAGGGGAAATGGTCTAGAGCACCGTGGCAGGGAGTCACGACGGAGCGAGAGAGTGGTACGGTGGTGCAGTGGGAAGCTCATTTCCTTCAAAAGTAACGAATGATAATGGTTTCATTTGCTCGTTAATGAGATTTTAAGGATGTCGTAAATACCATTTGTTGAATAATAACTCTCGGAGTTAATTTCATTATTGTGTGCTTGTGGCGGAGGAGGCTGAATCTGGTTGATTTTCTTGTAACCAAGTTGAACCGCTTGGATTCTTTCCTCCAAGAAAACAAGGGGGAGAGTTGAGTTTAAGGCCAGGATGTGGCAAATTTCGATGGAATGTGTAAAAGTAAAGTTTAGATGGAGGAATGTCATGTCGAGGCGTCAGGATTCGGGCTGGATATATGGATGTATGTGTGTGTGTGTGTGGTCTCATATGAATACGAGACATGGATTTTCACACTTTATAAAAGCTTGCTCCCCATAGTTTATCCTAGTAGTGAGGGACTCGTGCTGCATAGTTTGTGTGTGGCAGTCATGGAGCCCGCCAAGCTAACTAAATAAATAGGAGAACCAGTAAGTGAAGTCACCATCCTTATATAGGAGTAATGTACGAGCTGTCGACAAGTTGAATATTTTTCTCGTGGCTTTCCCCCTACCATGTGTGTTTACTGAGTTTGAAGAGTTTACGACGATAGGGTCCACAAGGAAAGTCTGTCAGAGTTTTTGCCATCATCTAAAACTGAAACAGAGGTCGTCGTCTACGTCGCTTCACTCCTACACAGTTTATACATGAGAATTTTGAGGAGCAAACATAGGGAGTGAAGAGTTGGGAGTAAGAAGGAGTTAAAAGTCCACAGAATGACGGTTTTATGTATACTGTAGGGTGGGGAATTTTTTTGGGGAGAAAATAAAGTGGCAAAAGTATACTAGGGTCCCTTGTGTGAGCGATGAAGGTTGCAAGTAGTCATACTTTGAAAGCGATCATCACATGTTTAAACAGAGCAATGGCCTTTACCAAGTTCGATGTCATGGCGGGGCTCGCTCACGGTATAGCGTGTGCGTGTGTGTGTAACAGACGGATCATATTTGCATTCCGTCAAAAACTAGTCGGGACGCGAAACTAGTCGGACCGACACGTTGCCGTCAGCTAGCAGGATGGGCTAGCGGGAAAGCATTTATTGAATAACTATTATCTCGATGAAAAATTTTTATTTGCTACAGCAGCAGCACCGACAACGACCAGACCGGACAAGCTGATTCTGGATTGACATATTAGACCGCTCTTTTTTTGCCTCAGTTTTTTTCTGCGGTTTTGGCAAGGGTAAAAGATTTGCGGACGAATTAGCAATATACGTTGAGCTGGCTGAATACTAGTAACTAGTTCAGATGAGAAAAGTATAAGACGTTCTTTTGCAGGGGACACACACACACACACACGGGGGATTTGGCATGCCAACTTTTCCCCCAGTTTCCGTAGTTTGAACGACAATTTCGGCCGTTGATCTTCCGTATAAATGGCAGGTTGCCATTAAAGTGTCAGCGTCACTGAACCTTAATCTAGCATAATTTGATCTGATTTCAGTTTTTTCCTCGTCGTATTCCTTTTACGATCAACTTGTCTCTTTTGAATGTGAATGTACACGGTTCATACCTTTGCGTACATGTTGTTTTAGTCCAGGCCAGCAGCAGCAGCAACAGCTGTGGTTCGCCTGAGCATTCCACAGTGTGAGACGGGGGATTAACATGTAATTCAATTATGGATTCAAACCCCATCACGCTGTGTCGTCACAATCAATGGAATTTTTTCCTGGGGAATGACCCAAAGTTTTGCATTGCAGAAGATCGTGGGTTTGATTTCATGTGTGTACGCATGTATATGTTTTATTATAGAAAGTTGACCTTATGGTGGAGGTGGGAATTGAGTGTGGGCTTTTGCGGCGGCGGTGGCGGCGGGAGCACATATATACTTTGTCAGACGTCATCTCCAAGTGGTGACAGATAATTGAGTGGGTGTCTCACAGCAATACCACACGAGCAGCTTGTTGAATTTGCAAATCCCATTCAGATGCACATGACCACATTGGAAATATATGTGTGCGCCATGTTCAAAATCCTTTTTGAGGAACTCTTCACACGTGCCCGCGAAAGTGAGAAGCAGGAGGAGAAGTAGCGTACGACTGTGGGTTTCTTCCCCTGTTGGTCATAAATTATGTGGGGAAACCTATTGGGCTACAGAGAGGGAACCCGCGCGTCTCCTATAAGACGTGACTATGATTATGAGTTATAATCCACCGCATAGGAATCACAAGTGAAACAATGCCTTACTATGCCGACCATATGGATGGTCGGATAGGATGTGGGCTCATGGCTCTTGTGGTTTGTGGCGGCAGAGGAGACTCTTGGATGGGAACCGTGAGTTGGGTACAATATGGAATTGCTGCTCATATGACGGAGAGCGCCTCTATAAATGCGATATTATGAGTTGAATCCATTGTGAATTCCCTGTGCGTTGGTGGCGGCAGGGACGCTGACGACGGTTGGTGAATTGGATGCAGAACAGGGACAACAACACACCAGCAGCAACAGCAACAGCAACAACAACAACGGCAAGCTGTTGCTCCAGTACGTCGCCAGCTCCTATGAGGCCCACCACAATTGGTTATATGTAGAATAAAGTAGCATATTGACACTTGTGTTCAAGTCAGTCAGAATAAGGGGAGTAGAAAATAGCTCATGTTTTAAATAGTGTGGACCAGTTGGTTGACATTACGGAAATAAATTATACATTAGAGGACATGACACGACCTGCTTCGTGTGTTTATAGGAGCGGGAGTCGGGGACAAGTAAATGTATAATAATAATATGTGCTCCTCCCGCGCCTCTCTCAGAGTCTTCTTGTTGTTTCGCACAACAGTTTTACTATGCACAGTGTGAGCAACATATGTTGACTGGCTCAGTTTAATAAGTGTCTTGACTGGGAGTCATAAATATTAATATGCGTCAGCTTCCTGTTGTCGTCGTTCCTCATTCAATATTGTTTTTGCTCAAGATTTGCTATGCCGAGCCAGTCAGGACTAATCGCTCGAGTCAGGACTTGGTAAATTCATTGATCCTCCAAGTTCTGCAGAGGATTATATGAAGAAGGAGTTGATGGAATAGAGCAGCAGCCCCAAGTAGGATTCGTTAGGAACGAGAAAGAATATGTGAGAGTGCTTGTTGGGTTGTTGGTTGGTAGTAGTTGTAATCGTAGTGAAGTAGTGTCGTCGCCAATTTTTGTGCAGGATCATTGCCTCTCCTTGTTTTATATGATAGATTTTTCTCAATGGATTACAGTCTTAATAGACAGGGGCAGCATTAGTGGATGATGATGTACTGGTGGTAGCTGGGAACGGGTGGTGGTATCATTAGAGGTAGTTGATCCTTGACTTCCTATATAAAATTCGCACTCCCTACTTCACTCACTGACAACTACTCGTTGCACCCAGTCAAGTCGTGAAATGTTGGTCGTGGGGCAGTGTTTTAACAGAGGAGTTTATAGCAGGGGAAAAACGGAGAGAGAGTCAATGTATAAAAGTGAAGGAATATCAGGGATGAGAGTTTGTTTGGAGTGATATAAAACTGGATTCAATATCAACCATGATATTATGAGGGTAGTTTATGGTCCCTTAACTGCTTGGAGACGAGGCAGTCTGGATGCTACAACCAGTTACTCTCTCTCTCTCTCTCTCGCTGTTTATTATAGTAACCATTTAAAGCTTAACTTATAATCTGGTTCTGGTCTCTAAAATATTTGTCTCTTGTGTGAAAACTGCATGTAGGAGTTTACATGCTGCAATAATCTACATGCTCTTAAACGGAAGGAAAAAATTGAGCGCTCCATGCCCTCCTACCAGTAAGCCCTGTTTCCTCTCTGAGTGTGTTGTGTGTGGTGTCATTTGGAACTGACGGACGGGGTCGAGTCGGAGACCCGGAAAATAATGAACTGCTAATGTGTGTGGGCTCATGCTCATGTTCATACTCACTCTTGTGCACCAGCTAGCATCTCTGTCCGTTCGCTGCCGGTGATGGGACACAGGCGAAGGAGTAGTATTAGTAGTAGGAGGAAGCTCGACCTTCTGTTTCAACTCTATCTTCGGGAGGAAAGCGAAGACGAAGACGAAGAAGAAGAAGAAGAGAACGGAAAAGAGGGAATCTGAGAAGGCAGTGGAGGAGGAAGCGGAGGAAGAAAAAAGACATATGATATAAATCTGTTCAAGCGAACCGGAGAGTACTTGATACGGGATAGTATAGTGTCTAGCAGTACTGAATAGAGTGTGGGTGCTCTTGGTATATGTTGTGGAAGTATATTCTCTCTGTGGTGGGACGAGAGGAGTTGGATGATGATGACGATGAGACCAGGATCGGACGATCAAGGATGCTTTGCCTGCTACTACAGAGCGGGAAGGCGACGACGACAACGACGACAAGGAGAACGACAGGAGCGGGTAAAAGTTTGGAAAGTTTTCCCCTTAAAAAAACAAGGGGGATTTATATGCGAGCTTTCCGGCAGAGTTATTTTTGTGGACTGTGTACACACACACACACACACTCATATATATATCTCTGGCTCTATTCAGAGAGATTTAGTTACTTAGAAGGGAAGCACGTGTGCATCAGGGCCGGTGCATGTGTTTGCATGCCTATGTGTGTACGTGTGTGCCGGAGTATGCATACTTGTGTTCTAATGGGCACCCCGTTCATGGAGGAAATATACGGAGATCCTCCAGAATCTGATTACGGGCTTTAGCCCATCTACTCTCCTCACTCTCCACATGCACGCTGCAGACAAACAGATAGGGCTGAGGGTTCCCTGTCATTACAAAGGAATGCTTTCATACTCTTGAAATTGGTACAGGAAGCTCGTGTGGTAGTAGGGGTAGTAGTAGCGGTGGTGGTGATGGTGATAGTGCCAGGAGGCTCACACATAATACTCTGCGTGCTGCTGTCTGCATGAGTGTATACAGGCCCGACCGTCGGATGACATAATAATAATGACGATGAAACCTCTGGGTTGGGGAACCACTGAATTTTTCCACGACTCCCTCCACGGGCCTCCTCGTATATAGCGTATATTGTATAAGTGTCAGTTTAGCCCAGCCACACTGTCGGTCATGAGTTTTAAAGCATTTGAGTGGGGGGAAAGTTCTATTATGTAGCGTCCGATTGGGAAACGCTAAATGATTTCCCGTGCAACCGGCTTTGAGCCCTTCAGTTCATGTCCTCCTGTCGCGTATTAACGAGGTGAGTGGATGCGTGTGTGCGTCTGTCTCCGTCCACCAAAGTTGTGAGTTCCGAATATACACAGTGATACGAGTGTCAGTACGACGAGTGCAAAAATAAAAGCTGTAGCCTGTCGCCTTTCTGCAGTTACGGCTCTCTCTCAGTCAGCTCATCTGAGAGATTTTGGCTGGATTTTTTTGCACAAGTTATTTACGGCTTATCAAATAAATGTACATGTGTTATGTGAGTGGGTATGTGTGTTGGAAACGGAAGGATAATGGTGTGTTACGTATGTGAAGTCGGGAGATTTCGCGAGTGATTCATGCACCCCTCTTCCACTGCCATACTCCTCTCCTCTGAATTCCAGTGTGTATGTGCAACCGTCTGTGGTGCATGGCCGGAAGGCTATCAGCACGTACGTGTGAAAGAGACTTTTTTCTCAACTCTCCACGCCACTACTGTGTCAAGTCCTATGTGTGTTTGCATAGTGCGCGATTGGAAATACAAGTATTTATAGATTTAAAAAAAACCTTGGAACATCTTTCCCCATTTCCTCTACCCGCGGTCTTCCCAGTGTCTTATCTCTTATATGTGTATGTGTGCATGTAACATGTCTCTATTTGCATGTTCAACTAGTCCGCCCTCACTTGTCTCCTTCTTGCCATTTCAAAACAGACATTAGAGATTTTTCCGCAGTCAGAGTGGGAGCGGGCGGATCCCGTTTTTGCATCAGTTTTAAAGTTGGCGTGGATCGGGTGAGAGCCCGCCGCTGTTGGAACTCTATTGTTTATTCACTGTTATTAGTGAGTGAAGCGGGAGCCGGCACAAAATCTTTGAGAATTGTGTGTGACATACTATCTTTGTAGAGTACCGTGTAAGATTTCTGATCCTCTCTGTGATTCTGAGAAAGACATGTTCCCGCAGCGTCTTTATTGGCAGCGTTCCCCGGAGCCCTGATCGAACTGGGCTTGGAGATGGGGGGTGATGTGGATTATAGGCAAAGTTTTATGTCCGTCGCACTCTTTTGAGACTGAGGATGAACTGTGGACATAATTTACTTAAAGTCAAGTGCCGTCTGCTGTCCTCGTGTGTGTAATTACAGTGATGATGGTCGTGCTCTCTCTCCCGTCCCGCCGCACCCCCTGTCATCTGCATGGTCACATGTGCACGGTGCCGACGGAGCCCTATATATCTCTCCACGCTGCGGCCGTAGGACTTGACTCACCGACCTACTTTAAGGAACTCGAGGAGGGAGAGAGGGGGAAGAGGGATGGAATGTCAAGTGTCGGGAGTTGTGCCTCTCTCAGCCTAGTCGTTCGCCGTGCCCTTTGTCAAACTGATTACTCCCGATGGGCTTTTCCGTGACGGCACTGAACAACGGAGTATTTAGTAGTGTGACTCTCATCTGTTTCCGCCGCTGTGAGAAGAGGAGGGGAGGAGGGGTGTAATTATTCCGAGAGTTGTTTTTTTGGGAGGGAAAAGATTTGTTCGTTAAAAATGTTGGGGTTTTCAGCCTGTACAAGAGTGAGGGATAGTGTGGTAGTGGTGGCGGATGATGATGGGGTAAGGATGGGGACGCCGACAACAACATCAGTAGGAGACGACGAGTTCAAGTTGGCTTATCATCTGACTAGCGAAAGTAGAAATGTAAGCTGAGAAACTCTAGTGCTAGTGTGCATCAAATTGTAGGTGTGTGTGTATGGAAGTCTATGTCTGTGTAAATGTGTGTGCATGTAAAGAGTGAACGTGTATGTGTGTGTGTGTTTGTGTGTCTACTGCGTGAAGGCTGGTTCGAATTTATTCCCATTTAACAGGATTATTAAGAGTGCAACTATAGCCTTGTTTAAAGCGGGCTAACGACTGTCCGGCGTCTCGGCGGGGAGTGACTTAAAAGGATGTTTAGTATTAATTTGACAATTCCTTATAATGAAATGAGCTGAGGACAGGGAGGTTGTTCAGGCGTGAGTTCCCCATGTTCCTTCTAAACTGTACATGCTTTGCTTATCTTAACAATAATTTACCGTACATGGAATTCACTTTTAACTATATTTTCTTGTCATGTTCGGAGGAGAGAGTATTAAGTGGGATCGGAGGAGATTTTTGCTTGATTTCCATCGGGCAAGTCACTGTCACACACAGCACGGTGCTGCTGCTCCTCCTCTCCTCCCCTCAATTTAGGTCAAAGTCATCAAAATGCTTCACTGTCTTCTTCATCTTTTTGGCTTAATTCCACCGTCTTCTGCTTTCCATCTTGGTGATGTCGTTGTGAATAGTTATACACTTTTATTTGAAGGTATGGGTAGGGGAATGGGGAAATTGGTGTGAGAACCTTTGGTTTCGCTTCACAACTCAGTTCACATGGGATTACAGTCAGATGTGATGTGGTATGGCGGTGGTGGTGGTGGCGGCGGCGGCTTGCTGGTTCAGCGTAGGCTTCTTGAGATTCGAGGTGGCCAAGTGGCGGGAATGTCTTCACGTATTCGGCACACTGTTGGTGGTATCCAGAATTTGAATATTGGGGCTGTTGGCCATACACGACTTTACACAGGACGTGCGAGATATCGTGGGCTTGAACGAGCCATGTAACACGTTATACTCAGAGGTACTCGGTCGGCGTGTCAAGTATGTTGTTACTGCTGCTCACTGTGGGTGGATGCGGTAAAATGTGGACATGCGTGCCTCTATGTATGTGGCGTGAGAAGTAAGGATGGATGGATTGGTGATATTAGGACGATAGCTTTGAAAAAAAAGCGGGCATAATTTTAATTATGCATGAGCTCACGATCGACGATTGTTCTATTGTGATACTTCCTGGACGATAAGAATAATATGTGATGCGTAACATTCATGGTTTTTGTAGCTTGCGGATTTTTAATGTACAATGTCTGTCTGTCTTTGTGTGTGTGTGTGTGATATGTTGAAGTTGACAAAGTTGATGTTTTGTTTTTCCAGAGCCCACCCTTGAGTATTCACAAGAGTCAGCCAATTGTGTCACAGGGGAGTGGCCGGTTTTCCACGAGGGCATCCCTCAGGTCATGGGGAAGAGCTGGTATGACGATGGACAGAGACCCTGGCATCATTCCCTTTCTTCAACAGGCCTTAGCGCTCAGGTGGGTCTTTCCAAGAGACTAATTAGTACTCATTGTGAAAAGCGTGATGTACTGTAATGGCTTGTGAAATCCTGAAGGCACTACTTCTTGTGCACCAAAAGACTTGACTGTATGTGTGCAGGGGGAAACTCCACCCGCCCGTGACGTCGTAGTGGTGGTGGTAGGGAAGAAATGTGTGAAAAACAGCGTCAAATCCATGTCGGCTGTGACTTATACTTACGTAAATGGTAGTGTGGGGCTCGTAAGGATTGAGAGCGGCGTGATAGAGTGGTCGGGAGGTCGTGACATTAGAAAGGTCATCTCCTTCTCCCTCAATGAGTTTCAATGTGTGCATGATAGATAAGTTACTTTTGTTGTGTAATTCGAGTCATGAGGAAGGATTTGACGATTAGTGGTCGTAGTAGTAGCAGTAATAGCAGCATCAGTAGGTTGTAGTGTAACTTTTTAGATCTCAATAATCCTACGGGATTCAATGATGAACGGCATATAGTAGTAGTGGTTTCGGCCTGTTAGTGGTGGTGGTGGTGGTGGTGTGGGGGCAACTCAACCTTCAACCTGCAGTTGAATCTCTGGCGGTGGATCCTGATAGAGATTGATGTGACGACGGTTAGGACAGGGACAATTAAAACACGTTTAGGACGTGACCTTTGGGTTGCCAAGAAGGGGAAGAAGACGATGGTACGTGGTGATGCTCCTTTCTCTCTCCCCTCCTCATCGTAAATGAATTAGGATCATGTTCATTGGTCATATGGGAGCAGTTGGAGGAACGGCGGCGGCAAGAGAGCACTGCGGGTGGATAAATTAAATGGGAGGAAAAGTGTGGGCGCCGGTATTCATATTTTGCCTGGGCAACTTTGTGCTCCATCACCTACTAGGAGGTACGAGAGAAGGGGTTGTCCGCTGGGTCGGATTGTGTGACTTCATAAATCAGAGCTTTCAACTATGAATTTTTGATTGAAATTGATTGGCGTGATACAATTTTGATTGAATGAGAGCTGGGTCGTTGGATGCCTGCGTATCTGTCTGTATCCGTATGTGTGTGTCCATGTCCGTTTGTGTATGCATGCACCTACCAGCCATTATTCGTCCGATCACGTTCTTGTAATCAGATAGGCTTGAGTTGGTCCGGCGGCCTTCATCCGGACACTATATATCGTATGGCCTGAAAATCAAGCATGCCATGCTCGTCCAAATATGCGTATTTGTTGTGAGTGAGCATGTGCTTATGAAAGTGTGTGTGTGTGTGTATGTGTGTGTGTGTGTATGTCTTAGTGAGACCATTATGGCGGTTAATCATACGGTGGGCTGTTCATTCCATTGGCCGCTGCTCACTCACTCACTCACTCACTCATTCACAGTGAGGCAGGAGATATGGATTCAATATATTATGATGATGCCGCAGCAGCCGCGGCGGGTATAGATTTTTAGTAAGATATTCAAGCATCTTTGAAGCCATCAGATCCATTTGTTGTATTTCTTTGTTCATCTCCATGCCGTTTTTGATGTTGTTCCCATGTTGTGGGTTCCACTGTTGCTCGATTCATTCCTTCACTCACAATAATGCATTTCCAAGAGATGAATCCCGATTGGAGGCTTCGATAGGAAGGCAAGGGAAGGCAAAAAACTGTTAAACTTTTTAAGGTTGAATGAGCATATTGGGATTGATTCATCCTCTCTGTGCTCTTTGAGAAAATGCAACACTCTGTCTGCGGCTTTTGTGGTCAAGGGAAAGGTGGCGCAAGGAGGAGGCTATACATTATTATGACTATTGAGGGACACAACGGGCGGAGGATAGTTAAAAAAAGGCAGCAGCAGGAGCGGTGGGATGGACAGTATTGCAGGGACGTGGACGACGTTCATAAGGGTGGCGTATGGCGTAATACTTGCGGGACAGCCGCGTGTGTGCAATGCAGGCAGAGGAATGCACACGGCAATGGAGTTAATATTAGACTCGGTTCATTTGTGAGGAGGCATGGTGTGGTTGTGTGAGAAAAATGGTGGTATTTTTATGACTTGATTTGCCGATCGTGCGCTAGATGATTTTTTACGCTCAAGGTTTTTGCCTGATCATTTGTCTGTGTGTATGGTGAATGGTGAATGTAGGCCTGATTCATAATCTTGTACAGCAACTGGTTAGTTACTGCTCCGGCGATCAGTATCATATGTATGGGCTACTTTTGGGAGAGAGATAAGCATGTTTATGCGTCTGTGCATTTGTGTGTTTAGTAATAGGGTTGTGATGTGAAGAAGATTCAGGGAGAGGCTGGGTTGCTGTAATAAATCCATGTTATACGAATATGCCGGCCAAGTCGGTGGTGGTAGTGGTGGTCGTTGAGCAGAATAAATTTGCATCCGGCAATCATTTTAAGAATAAGAAGATTAATAGAGTTTTCGTACAATTTCTTGGCCTTGTTTCCCTCACGTTCAGCCCATATTAATGTAAATCCAAATAAATGGCTGATTGTGCATTCAGAAGATGAAAGTTTTTTTTCTTCCTCGTTCGCATACAAGGCTCAGACAGAGCTTCCTAATTCCGTCCACAAACCACGACGAGACGATTTCATTAGGAGCTTACATATAAAATGTAATAATAATGTTTGAACCAGAAGTAAGTGGTTTTCTCCCCGTATGCATATACTACTTGTATGCATCTGTAAAGATTCAAATTGGATGACAAGAAGACGGGGTCTTCTACAATATAACGTATGAGCGTGGAGTTGCGAGGAGGAGAAAACCAAGGGACGGGATATGTAGTGGCAGTTGACGTGTTGGTCGTGATGAGGGAACCGCTTTTGAAGGATTAAGATAGTTCAAAAAGGAAAGAAAAAATAGTTCCGCACTCCCGCGTCCTCCCTGCTGATTTCATTTGCGATATGAAGATGATATGAGGAGAAGGAGGAGGAGGAGGATGGGCGGCGGACAACTTTGGATTTTGTAATTAGTTGGAAATTTGAATGAGGCATTAGGATTTATTCGTGGCGGAGCGGGTGGTTGTTTCCTGCCCTATCTTGTAGTTGTAAGATTTGGGATGAATGTGAATGTGCGACGACTGACTGACTACTCTCTTTTCTAAGAAGCCTCATCCACTTCTGGCGGCCCGTTGAAGACGGGCTGTGAGGAAATGTGACAGATGTCTAATTTGTTTTTCTTTTGTTCCCCTTGTTGTCATCGTGTGGCTCTCTCTCTCTCTCTCTCTAGATACCGTGAGATGCTGAACACGTATCTGCAGCAGGCCCCACCCTGGTTCCAAGCCCACATGGGAAGTACGGACTTGGAGGAGATTTGCCCGGTGGTTTTCCAAGTTTTGCCGGAAAAAAGTTGCGGGAGTATTTATGGGACGACCACTTCAAAGAAACTCTCGGCCGAGAGACAGCATGACAGCTACAAGCCTATATTACCGCACCAGATTTTTGCGAAAACCGTACGTCTATCTGAATTCCCTTTTGTCTTCCATATGTACTATCATTCCACATTATTCTCTGCATATATACATATCTATAAAGACAGATGAGAGGACGATGTCATAGCCTTATCTATTTAAGTCGGGAAGATCTTATGTATGTATGCATTATCTGGATCCTGCCATCCAAAAATATGGAGCCACTTATAAATCTTGTTAGGTTTTTCTTTACTCCCCCTCCCTCACCCGCGTCCAGTCACCCGCCACAGAAGTTTCCTATGCTGCTCCCGTCTCCTCCGGCGCGGCGGAATAAAAATAATAATAAACTTTTCCCCTCTTCCCTTCCACAGGGTCTGTTGTAGATTTGAGAAAAAACTATATGAACATGCTTTTTATACAGTGGAAGGGAAGCGGAGTGGAGTAGTGTTAGGGGAAATGCTCCTTTTTGCCCCTTTTTGCTGCAGTGGGGGTAAACATTGAGTTTGCTTTTTCTGCCACAACAACAACAATAACTTGTACCAGCTTCGTAGATGCTCCCTCCTATATGCCTTTACTGAAATGGTGGTAGTGGGAGTAAGAAGTAGTAGAACAGTGAGTCAGTGAAAAAATATGCTTGAATGCGAAACAGGAGGTGAGATTAGCCTTGGAGTTGTTGCTGTAGTAGCTCAAGCTGGAGCTCATGTCCCCCCGTCCACCCGTAGTAGTGTGTTCACTGAACCATAAATCTTGGTAGAGGTGGTATTGGTAGTAAAGTACAAATTCGATGCAAATACCTCTGTCTGTGCACAGTTACTCCTCAAGATGATAATATATTTCTTGAGATGCCGTATCTCACAAATTATCATATCCGTCGTCGTTTCGAAGCAGTTCTGTCGGACTCCGAATAATGGCTCTCACACTGGCGAGTAATTTCAAGTGTACGTGTGCATAATACATTGGGAGGATGAATGAGGGAGACTTCAACTGGCTATGAGGCTTCGGCCAGAGGCTAAAAGAACGGAGTAGAATCCCCACGCTAATGCAGTGGTAGTGGTTACTGTTTTGTTAACTCTGAACCGATCTCACTGACTTGAGGCCTTTATTTACATTGGACTGTGAGGACCTGGAATTGAGCTTCACAGTAGTGTTACTGTGTTGGGCTTGTGTGAGCTCTTGTGCCGTATCCGTCATGCTTGTATGCATTATACAGTCTGATGCAAACTAGTCGAGGCTCCAAAGGGGACGATTACATGATAGCTCTAAAGGCATGTGGAGGAGGGAAGAGGTTCGAGATTTATTGATGGTGCCCACGGCCACGTGATTCATGAAATATTCATGAGACTACTTGGACTGTATGAGTAGGGCTGAAGACAATAATAATGCTCTAAGTGACTGAAGATTACTCTGACTGTATATGTGTGGATGGAATACTGTGTGTGTGTGTGTGTGTGTGTGTGCAGGCAGGGTTGGTAAATACCTAAGCTGGGAGCATGCCCTACAGTAGTGGTGACTAGATTACCGATTTGTTTGACCGTTTTTAGGGTAAATGTGCCGCTGTGCATTGTGCACATTTTAAAGTCGATATGATGCATAAGATCGCATGAATTTTTGGAGAGTTCAAATGTTCATACTCCACAATACAACTTTTTTGAAGCAATTATTCCACAATTTTTAGTTCATCCCAATTCATTCACCTAAATTTTTCCCTGAAAAATTTGTTTGTCTAGAGTCTAGAGTAAGTATTGCTAGAAAAATAAATTTTAGCTATTTAAAAAGCTATTGAATCCCGATGTCACAGTAATGAATCTTTCTGTTACACCTGGTGTGTGGTTTGGTCAGTCAAATTATGTTCGAGCTGTAAACATGTTTAATAACAAAAATTTGCATACCACGATTACGACTCTGTCTCGGAAACAACAACACAGTCGCCCGCACCGAAGGTAATTTTGCCAAGTTTTAGGACACTTTCAAAGCGCCCAATATAATCTCCGTGAACGACTTTTGATTTTGCCAACCCTGTGTACAGTGTATTTAATGTAGCCTTTATATTATTCTTCCTAGTGTCTGTGAGGAAAACCCAAAGTTACATGTTGCGTTTCGGGATGACTCACGGCTTCTGTGTGTGCACAAATGAAATGGGAAGAGGAAGAGAAACAGGGTTTTGCCAGCTATGGGTGAGCCAGTGGTCATTGGCTGAAAGGGGAAGTGTCATCCATATTTTACACAGGTGAAGATAGGGCTTATGATGAAGCGGCGGGGACTCTGGGCCAGTCAAGTTTATAGTCCTCCAGTTGCCTAGAGTGTCATTCGTGGTTGTGGTGGGGGATTGCATGGTGGCATTTTGGAGCTTAATGACCAAATCGCATGTTTCCGCTAATGTAATGTCCAGCGCCGTTGATGCGTGAATATAACGAGTGGTAATTTGTATTGGAGCGGTCCCGCTCCACTCGGTCCCATGACAGGTCCGGAGGGGTAGCCACAAACTACTGGCGAGAAGCAGACCTGTCTGATTTGCAGTGAACTAATGTGACTATAATCTGCGTCCGTCATAGTCGCTGGCACTGGCGGTAGTCGGGACGGCACTACTGGAGAGAAAATTAGTGGGTTAGAATGCAGAGCAAGCTGCGTAATAATGAGGGGGAGTGGGAAGGAAGAATTTAATAAATTTAATGGAGGTGCAAAGGAGTCTGTGTTATACTTTGGGGATGGTATGATGGCTTCAGGAAATGACACTTTTGTCGAGGGCTTTTTACACGTTGAGTAACAGCTTTGTGCCAGACTATATGGGAGGGTGTAGTGTAATGCTAAATGTTGCCCTGAAGATGAGAGGAAGACGGTGGTGGTTGTGGCGTTATAGTAGCACTGATTCAGTGACTGTAACTGGTTCGTATGCCAGTGCTCACAGGGGCATACACACATACACACGCGGAGAGATTGATTACGGTGGTTGGAATTTATGATTATGTGGCCGTAGAGTTGATAGGGGTGATGATGATTAATAACGTGGGGTCCTGACTCGCCGTGAGTGGGTTCTATACGCATACATGTACTCATATATCTATCTATTTTCTCTTGTATGCATGTATCTAGGGTGAGGATGACATGACCCGTGCCTTTTGGTTGGAAGGCGAGCCCGGAAGTGGGAAGACACTGCTGTGTTGCCGGATCCTGAGCGAGTGGGTCTCATTCCACTCGTACAACTACACGAATAGTCCCCTGAACACGCGGATTGGGGAGTTTCAAGTGTTGTTCTATGTGCCACTCCGGGAAGTACGTGGTTCACTGAGTCGGTTCCTCATGCGGGAGTTGATTCCGAAGCGGTCGATCCTGTCCCGGATGAAGCCGGCCAACGTGTGGAAGTGTCTCAACTTGCTAGGGAACTCGATGCTCCTCATCCTGGACGGGCTGGATGATGTGACGGACGAGGATTTGCTGAAGGAGATCCAGGACGTGCTCAACGGACAGATGTTTCCTCAGTCCATGGTCCTGGTGACGTCGACGAGTCGGCCGCCCCACTGTGAGAAGGTGAATAGTTGGATGAATCGGGGCCCGGTGCGGAAGTACTTGGTGAGCGGGATGGATTGGACGCAGATCCAGTGCTGCATCCGGCGCTACTTTACCGGGCGGAAATTTCGGAATGAAACACGGATGGCGGAGATCCTATCGGACCGCCATGATTTATGTGCCCTCGCCTCCAACCCTTTCATGTGCCTCCTATTGTGCTCCGTGTTCGAAGAGGTGGGGGATGTGCCGGGGTCGAATGCGGAGCTCTACTTGTCCCTGCTCCGCTCCCTCATTTACCAGAACGGACTGATCAAGGCGGAGGGGGCTGGCGGGGGGAGTCCGTGCAAGGACCACTCCATCCCTGCCAAGTACCGCAAGGTTTTGGAGGACTTTGGGAAGCTGGCCCTTCACAAGTTGGCGGAGGACCGGGTCCACTACCTGGAGTCGGAAGTGATGGACTACTGCCAGAACACGGACGTTGTCAAGTGCGGCCTCCTGACCAAGTGGAAGGGGTTCTTCCGGAAGCCGACGAAGAAGGCCTCCGCGGCTCACCCACTGACCATTTTCCATCCGTCCTTCACTCCGTTCCTCGCGGCGTACTACCTGGCGACGACGGTGAACTACCCGAACCTCCTACGGCGGGAAATGCAGCTCCTCCCGGGGGTCGAAGCCCTCCAGGAGTGTCACGTCCGCAGCGGCAACGTCGCCTTCACCGTCACTCAGTTATTGATGGAGCTGCTCCAGCGGAGCTCGGCCACGGTATTTAGTACAATGAGCCTCCTGGATATTTCACTCAATTACCTCCTGGCCCTGCTCCGAAGTGCCGGGTTTTATGACAGCAATCTAAGTGCCGTCTGCTCCATCATGCGCTCCCTCAAGCACGTCTCCTTCAACGTGGGCTCCGAGTGGGTCTCTGAACTGAAGCAAGTCCTCTCGAGCGACCACTGTCCGTTCGAGTCCCTGGAAGTGGTGATAAAACCGGGCTATTCCCTGTCCAGGTTGATTGAGGGGCTCTGTCTCAATGAGAGCATCCACTCGGTTAAGTTCTCCAGCGTGCCGGGTCAGGACTGGAGCGGGGTGGAGGTGAATCTCATCTGCGGCCAACTGCTCCAGCTCCTGAGCGAGAAGAAGCTTAAGTGTCTGGAGATTTCCATGACGTGCCTGGAGGACAAGGAGCATTCCCGTTTCCAGGCCGTCGTAGACTCCCTCTGCTTCCTCCTCTCCAAGCAGATCCCGCTTCAGAAATTGGTGCTCGACATGGATCTGACGTCCCCCCAAGTGATCCAACTCGCCTCCTTCATTAGGTGTCATGAGTTTATCGATGTGCTCCACCTGCCGCACTTGGGATGCGGGCCGGATGGATTGCGAGCCCTCGCCGACCTCCTCTTTAGCAAGCCCTTTGTGTCCCTGAGTTTGGCAGGGACTTGGCGCTCCACCAATGCGGAGGATGACATGGACATTGTGATTGAGCCGGCCCCGCTCAATAGTCCCTTCTACGTCGGGACCGTGTCCAGCATGGGGAAGAATGGGAGTGCGGGCGGAGGAGGATTTAGCTCGTTACCCCGTGGACCCCTGAACGGAAGCATTAAATCTCCGTCCATCCGACGGAAGAAAATGAACCACTTGACAGAGAACGACAAGAGGAATTCAGACTCGGCACTCTTTCAGCGTAATTTCCTCCCCTTGCCCATTTGCGACGAGCCTAATCATGAGCTGGATGGCTTCCACAGTATTTTCTCCGTCCTCCGCTTCCCTGGCGGGGATGCCTCCACGTCCACCCTCCGATCTCTCAACATTGGCAAGTGTGTCCTGGGCTGGGAGGATGTCATTTGTCTCGGGTGAGTTCATTTACAATTTAAATTTTTACCATATAATTTTCTTATGGGTTTTTTTTACTCATTCGGCCGTAAAGCCCTATGACAGTAAGGGACAAGTTTTTAGGGGAGTAAATGGTGTAAATATTAAGAGTCTTGTGCAGGGAGTAAGTGAGAGTGAGAGCGAGGAGGAAGAGTACTAGAGAATTTGGGGAGGAAATTTATGACGGCAGCGGCGGCGGCGGCGGTGGCGGCGTTCGGAGTGCAGTCGCCGTTGTCGTCGTCATATAGTCCTCTCCCTGTACCGTATGAGCTGTGGGCCACGTGCGAGTTAGTACCTTTTATGTGCAAGTTGGAATTATAATTTACGAGGGAATTACGGGTTATAATGTGGATTTTTGTATGTGTCCCTGTATTCATGTGCGTTGGCTCTTGGTTGTTGGGCTCACACAGGGAGACGATTCGCAAGACGACCTGCCTGGACACGCTCCGCATGGAGGGGATGAAGCTCTGTGACGTCCTGCCGGTTCTCCTCGGTCTCCAAGAGAATACGTCATTGAAGATGCTGGACCTGTCATCACCGCATGTGGTCATCGGTGACGATGCACTTCAATTAGCCTGTCAGAGCTTGGCAAAAAATCATACCCTCCGACTTTTATCTCTCCAAGGATGGACCATTTACATTGAGGTAAGTGCCATGAGGGATCTCCAGTCCCAAGTAATGCTGGATACCAAGGCTATGGCTCGAAGGAGCTCCTCCTTAATTGCCTCCTAGCATGGAACATTCTCTGGGCTGACTGAGTGACTGAGAGTGACCAGCGGAGATAGGGTTGCCAGGCTACATAGACTGGGACGAAACGAGGGATTCCAAAGGAGATACGAGGTTCTCTGTCCTCTGGCCGAGATGAATTGTGAATGCGGAGGAAAAAGGGCTATTTGGATCAGGCAGAGGATTTATTCCCTCGTTACGGTTAGTATCTTGTGGTGAGGAGGAGGATCACTATTCCGACCACGACGCATGGGACCCGTAAAAAAAGTATGAATAGATTCCCCCCTTGATTTCTGGTTATTCATCCGGAAAGGTGAAAAGGTTTATTGTTCTGGGACAAGGGAGTGAGTGGGAATGTGGTCTTCGTCGTCAAAATTTCCTCCGCTCCAGCCGCTCGTGGTGGGAACAAAGTGATCCATTTGTCCGGGCACTTTCCCCATAATTCAGTTGGATTTCCCCCCACCCAGCCAGCCTCCCTCCCTCAACTTTTCCATCTTCCCACTTCTTGTGTGACCCACATCCTTTTACAGATTCATCCCCACTCTCGTCTCCCCTCCTGCCTGACTTTTGCCGGGTGTGAGGATTGCTCTGTGAAATTGGGGGGCATCAATCCATATGGTCGTCGCCTGGCTATACATGGGTGTTGAACGTCAGCCAAAAAAGTCAGCGTGTCAGCTCGGCTGGGTGGCTGGCTGGCTAGCTCCATTACTCTCGTGCAGTGCTCCACGAGTACGATTCCTTCCCGGATGTTCCCCGCTTCTACATACACATATAAGGGCGCCACCTAAATAAGTTCTCATCACAATCCCCCGCATAGATGATGCGGAAAATTCGACTACTGTTCAAGGAAATCATGTTCACCTTTGAGCTGTCTAAGGTCTACCCATTTGATGTGTTTGCGTACGTGGGCGTCTGTTTTTTCCATTTCAGACATTTGTCTCCGTTCCAGTTCCGCCGCCGCCGCCGCATTTCTCGTCTCCAGTCTTTCTCTGTCACATTTAGGATGATGACAGGGGGAAGGTCTGATTGACAGATTATTTTCCTTCTGTAGTGCAACAGCGTGGGCATGTGTGTGCGTGTACTTTTTGTGTGTGTGTGTTTTATGTGTGTGTGTGTGTGTGTTGGATTTGGGTTGCGTTGGAAACATTATAGCATGTGGACGGAACTGGGAGGGTGGATTTCCTACGTGGTGACGATAGGAAATGTACACAGTCAAACTTCGTTTATCCGGCCTCTTGACACGGACAACCCGGTAATACATACAGTGTTTTTTGGACCCACGAGGTGTAGGCTCCATGTGTATCTGGCCGTTCATGAAGGCACTCTTTAATACAGTCCGAAATTCCGCGTCCTGGGAAGTATGCAATATCGAAGTTCTGCTCGGTGATGTTGGACGCGGACGTCAGATCACTTTCATCCGTACAGGAGCCACGAAGATCGAGACAGAAGAACATGTACAGGATTCGGTCAGAGAGTGAGAGTCTAGTGTTGAGACAGACTGAGACACTGAAACTCACGTATGACACTGGAACGGTGGTTACGTCCAAATCTGCACACGTGCCTGACTTTGCTCACGGAATCTCCTCATCACCTCTCGCGCTCTCTCTAACTCTCGCCCACTGTAATCATTACTGGCTGTAATGGAAGTCACCCAATCACCCAATCGGCCTGCGTGCTGGCTACCCAGTACGGCACGTACCCTGCCACCGCCTTTCACTTTACTCCTTTCGCCCGCCCAGCTGAAGCCATGGAGTATATGGTACAGCTTGTAAATTCTTCTCCGTCCGTGTGGTTTGAGGAAATACGGTTAAATCTCCAATGGACCTGAGCCTGGCGGTTGGCTGCCTAGAGCTTCATTATGGCAATAAATTACTTGGAATGACTCGGATAAAATTAATGTCCTACTGGTTTCCACTACTGCCTACACAATTTGTGGACTCAACCACACTGAAGGGATATACTAGCATGTAGGGTTTTAGCGGGGGGGGGGTGCACAGCATATGAGAAGTGATAGTGGGACTCGGAGGAACCATCCGCTGGATGGAAACGGAAAGTCTCACGGGAACTGTCCAGTTTAGAGGTCCGATGCCGTCTTGTTTCTTTTTGTGTAGGAAGGAGGGAAAAAAAGTATTTATTGCAAATTGTAGGACGATTGGGAACCTTGAAAGGGTCAGTAATGTTAGGGGAGAGGTTACGGAAGATACAAGGGATGACTGTGTGCACTTTGTATGGAGGAAGTAATTTGTGTCTTTGATCTGATCCGTTCCGCACCGCTCCTTTTAAGAGTGCATAATCCCTGACTGGCCCGGAGCGGATGCGTGAAAGGGAACTGTATGGGGAAAGAGAGGGGGAAGGGTAGATAAGGGATGCTGGGGGAGGTCTACCCGACCTTGATTACTCTATTGAATCTCCCTTGAGTTCCTCAAACCTTGTGGCATCATCCTCTCCGCTCTTTTTTCCTCACAGTTCCCTTTATTTCTCTCCTCCTCCTCCTCTCTCGACTTTGATTTCATTTCATTCATGTCTGGCGACTGACTGACTCATTGAAATTCTCCGCATGCCCATGCATCATCATTGTATATCCGACGAAGGACAGCCAGAGGTGGGCTCTTCGAGAAGGAGGATGAAGGAGTGCACAGTAACTGAAAAAACAAATAGGCTCCCATAGTCTCTCGTTTTGTATGGCCCTTGTATTGTCATGAGAAATCAAGCCGGAGGGAAATTGCCGTCGCCCAATATGGGCAAGCGCTATGTGTCCGCTTATGCTATTTAAATCCACTGATAAAGTTTCCTGGAATACCTAGGGGCTCGCACACACACGCTCACACACACACGCACACATATTGCGGCATGTACTTGCGCAATTAAGCACGCATAGCATGCATACAAGCATCATTCCAGCAGTACCTACACACAAACACACCAGTACGGGTCTTTACACACAGAAAGGGAATGTGGCGACTGGCGACGCAATGGAGAGGCATCGCTAGAACGTGTACTACGTGCTGCATTCAATCAGGTGAAATTATCCATTTTACCAGTTCCCACAACCGCCCTTTTCAATCCCTTCACTCTCTCGTCCACTAATTCTTTTCCTATGAAAGAGAGCACGGCTGGGGCTGACGGCGGTTGTTGCGGTCTGGAAAAAGGGAGGACATGGAAGCCCATTGATGATGAATGCCGTTATCATTGTAACTGAGAAGGATTCTTCGGGTGAACTGTGGAATGAATCCTGTATAGACAAGCGGCTATAATCTTGTTTGGGAATCCCTCGGTAGTTTTCGCGTAGTTCCACGTACACAAGCACACATACACACAAATACTCATGCACATCCAGCTGTCCAGTGCCCACACACACACACACGCACACACGGGAGATCTTTTCCTCTTGCACTAACTCACATGTGGTCCCAAGCACACAACAGATATGCCGACAAAATCAGGGTGGATTTCATTACATTTTACAGTGTAGTGTGATTTAAATCCAGTTCGTGATTCGGGGAGATGTCAGTTGAGTAGTTGTGGGAAGGATGAATGTGCGTGCATGTGTATATGCTTAATACCGGCATTATTAAAGGTATTACTCCCGTCAACATACGAAGAAGAGTTGGAGTCGTGTTGTTGGTTGTGAGGGATGGGAATTTATATGGGAAGGTGCCATTATTTACCTTAAGGATTACTTAAAGCTCTATGTTATGCGAGCGTGTGTGTGTGTGTGTGTGTGTGTGTGTGTGTGTGTGTGTGTGTGCAAGGAATCGAGAGAGGGAGAGTGAAGAGGCGACTGACGTTCCATTTGCTGTTATTAGGGTGTGTGTATGTGTGAGTATCATTGGAACAATGCAATAATGGCCCGGTGGAATGTTCATACTTTGATTATTATTAACTGGAGAAAATCGTGATGATGACTTGACTGTCGGACTGTGTGGACAGATTTATAGGGCGAGCTTGTCTGTTCTCCCATGGTCCTGCTTATGTCTATACGCGGGTTGTTCTCACTACATCCTCTCCCTAACAGGCTTGGCATCCTCCTCTTAACTACATCATGATGATGGTCCTTGTTCTTCGTACTGTGCACACATGTATGCATGCAGGCTTCTGGAATCACGAGCACCACTTGAGTTGTTATTTCATTCATTCGGCCGTGTGTGTGTGTGTGTGTGTATGTGCCGTATGGTTCAATGGTTCTCCCTTCCACATCACATCACACCTTGTAAATAAAAGCCGTGAGCAGGAGTGGATGGTTCCTGTGTGCTGACTGACTGAGAGATTCTTCAGCTGTAGTTTACGGTCTCTCGTTAGTCACATAGTGATGTGATTGCCGCATCCGTGTGTGAGCGTCGGTCTGGTCATGTGTGCTTCATGTGTGTATGCAAAGAATGTTGTCGCCTGATGGAGCTAGTCTTGAGGGGGAGCCTTTTCCCATCATCCACGGCGGCCTGTCTCTATCCCTCCCCGCCTCCTCTTCTCTCACATCCACACCAAAGTCGTGTTCATCGTGTAAATTCATTTGGCCGAAGATTGCTTTGAAATTCGTAATTTTGTGGCGATGTGTTGTCGTTGTCATTGTATGAGAGGGTTTGTGTGTATGTGTGTGTTATTGAGTGCAGGCATGTACAGGGATGACTCTGACTGACAAAGCAACGGCTCCGGAAGACTGAATAAATTCTGAACGCTTTTTACTGTAGGAAGAAAAAAGTTTTCCGAAGAATTGATGTAGAACGCAGTGATGTTGATGATAATAACGACGACGGCGGTTGTTGGAAATTTTCTTAACTTTGTTCCCCTCTCAAAGTTTCCCTCTCGGAGGCACGAGGCGGTGGGCTTGAATAAACACTTAATTTGGTTACCCTTTCCCCGCACGCCGTCACTTCTGTCTCATCACAGTACCGAGCCTCTGTCTTGGGAAGTGTCTTTTATATATTGCTCATCCATGGTAGACATGACGGGATCAGCGCGGATTAATTCAACGCGGAATCGTGCATAGTTTGAGGGCAGGTTGGCGAAGAGAAATAGGTGAAACCGGCGCGAATGGTTTCACGCCTAAATAGTTCCGTCGTCATAGGTAGCGGCCGCGACCACGGCGGAGGTGATGATGGTAGCTGTACGATGGGACTGCGAGCAGTATAAGTTTGAAGATTTCCACACGCCTTTTGTTTACTTGGGATTGAGTGCGTATCGTGCATAATGCTACTGCTTGAGTGTGTGTGTGTGTGTGTTTGTGTATGTGAATGCGTGCGTCTGGGATTTGGTGGATGAGGCCGGAATGCCAAATGGAAGATGATGATGACGACGAAGGAATGGCTCGTTTCATAAGTAAAGTGTGTGAGCCTCGGTTTCTCCATGTTTGTATGGAGCGGAAGCGCTCAGGCACTGGAATTTCATGTGTCAATAAAAAAAAAGTGGTTCATTGGAAGAAGGGAATGTTTTGGGAGACTGGTCCGTAGGCTGAGACTGTTAGACTCTCATCTGCTTGTACGTACGTCCGTCCGTCTGCCTACCTCCCATCCGCCTGGGAAAGGCAGCGGATCGGAACAGCAGAGCGAACGTGGTTAGATTTTTCTCAATTGATTTCAGAGCTCGAAGGAGGATTTTTAGTGAATGATACGCTGGGTAATGCGATGCGATCCGTTTACGGATGAGAGAGAGAGAGAGAGAGACAGACAGAGAAAGAAAGAGAGAACAAGACTGAATAATTGGATTCAACTCTTAGGATTTTGGGGTGGCCTTATATTCAGGTAGGGCTGCTGTGTGTATGCGAGTGAGCCTTCAATGATCTGGTCCTCGAACTTGATAGAGTAAAACTAAATTTTTATATTGGATGAAGGGAGTTTTAAAGGGAGAGGGTTTCATAACCGGTTTCTTCGCTTCACTCACAACTTCGTCATCATCAACAGCATCTCCCCTTTGTCTCTCCGTATCTCTGCTCCCCCCAACTTATAATTTCTGTTTTGAGGAGCGTCTGATTCTTACGTCCGCATACTTTGTACGCTGAGCTTTATATTTGGGATGACTGCTGGGGGCTGTTATATGAGTCAGAGCAATGTGGTAGTGGTGGGAAGATGGTGATGTATGCTGAAAAAAGATGAAGGAAGATCCAGCCGCTCGGAGGCATATCACCGACACGCTGGCAATATGGAATGTGCCATGTATGAATCTGTAGCTAGAGCGGATTCCTAGGATTATTAGTGGTGCAGGAGGATGCGACTGGAGGTGATGTGTATACTTTAGTGCTGAGATCCCATTTGGTCAGTGTGATTAATAAATTGGCGGTGAAAAAAGGAATGGTGGGAAGAATGGAGGGATAATGGGTGCGTGTGAAAAGAATTCCAAGAAATAATCCACTACAGTGTGTCAGGATGCGGGTGCTGGAGTGAGGCTCTGGTGGATGCATAAGAGTCGTATTATATAGTTGTAGGAGCCGAGAAGAGGATTTGTAATTGGAAAATTACACCTACGCAATTTTTCCCTCCAGTCCACCGTACATACTCACACAGACATTCATCCAGTACGTTAATGGGGTTACCTTCAGATTTTTTGCTCACCATTGCAGACAACTTACATTGCAGCTCCTCTTGAATAAAAGATTATGTATGGGCTTGATACATGCATATATATATTCCCATCCGCTGACTGGACGAATGTGTTTCAATGGGATTCCTTTTCTTCTTTTTTCACATGAATATATAGTGGGGAAGGAATGCTGCTTTGGATTGAACTGACTGAGTGAGTGAGTCAGAGCCTCCTCGGAACCCATGTCATGGCTACTGTACAGCCCGTACATGTAAAGGAGGCACTTAATTTTGCCGCCGGAAGTTTTTAGGGATAATCGCCTCTTTTTTTCCACTGGGACAATTATGTATATATGTCGGGAATGACTCTCAGCTCAAGTATTAAACCCTCCCCCCCTCAAAGTTGGTGGTGGAACCGGAGACATGGGATTGTCTTTATCAATTTTTTACTCGACTAATGGACTTGATACTGATGTGGAATAATAACTGCAATTATGCTGAGGGTGAAGTGGAAGTTTTAAGACAGTTGGATGGGTTGGCAGACAATAAATGTGGAGGGGGCTCTGAGTTCTCTGCTGATCTGTCAGTTTTTCACAGGGTTTTAATTGAGTGCGAAGAATGTGTGGAATGAGGAGTTAGTGGTGTGAAGACAGACATTAGAATTAGTGGGGGAGGGGTTCATTATGGAGAGAGAAACTTTAACAAGTGTAGAGCATAGCAGCGGTCTTTGAAGTGGCGGCACTTGATGTAGAGAGCATGCTTTGGATGGCCCTTGAGTCAGCTATGTGGAGTGATGAGGCGGGATTATTTGGAATGGGCATAACTTAAGTGATTTTCTTATTTGTTTGACTTTCAAGGAGGAACGGTCACTGGAGAGCATAGAGATGTTGCTGGGTTCAACGAACTTGCAGGACTTGGACCTGACCGGAGTGCGAGTTCACATTAGCCCGACGTCCAAGTCGAAGAGTCCAAACGGGACGGAAAAGGGCTCCGCCGCATCCTCCATCTCCTCTGCGCTTAATAGGAAGGGAGGAGGAGTGAAGGAGGTAAATAAGGAAAAGGCGGGTTCAAAGTCGGTGATCGGCAAGAAGAGTTCCATCAGTTCGGTGATGAGCCTGGGCGGCCTCATGAGTGGGATGAGTGCTTTCGGGGGGAGTGGGATTGTGAACAGTGGAGGGGTCAAATTCTGCCCGGACCTCTGCTACCTCCGGATAGGGGGCATGCAAGTGGAGCTCGGGAAGAGTCAAGTTTGGCGCTCCATGGATATCATTGGTCACCTCCTGGCGTATGTGGACAAAGCGAAGATCACACACTTGGACCTGAGCGTGGACAAGAATGACAGTAACTTTAGCCTGGATGATAAAGTTGTGCTGAAGACATTCAAGTTGATTGGACAGAACTTTCCCAAGCTCCAGCGGCTCGTCCTCCAGCACTGGCGGATGAAGCTGAGTGAGAAATCGTGCAAGGAGGTGGGGAAGTACCTACAAGGCTTAGATGGGCTAAGCGGGATCAACATGGACCACAGTGTTGTGAGTTGTGAGGTGGGGAGTGCGGGCTCGGGGACGGCGAGCAAGCGGATTGATCATCTCTTCACCTCTTCCATCCTGTCGTCCGTCAAATATTTATCAGATTTTTCCTGGGCTAATTTTGATCCCATTCAAATGCCACAGTTGGCCCGGGCCTTGTGTGATCATCACAGTGTTGTTCCCACATTGGGGGGACTCACGGTTCGGCTAGAGTCGGTCCCATTGGCGGCCATCAAACTCCTCATCAGCAACTCACTGGCGAAGAGTAACTCATCTGGGGTGGTGATTGAATATGCGGGGAATCACTCGGTGCTGGTGAGGAAGCAGAAGGAGAAGAGTGAGCACCTGATGCACAAGCTCAAGCGCTTCCTGTAGCACTACCGGTGACGACCTGCCAACTTGGAGCAAGTGATGTGTTTGTGTGTGCCACTTATGGCATTCATCTTTGTAATTATTACCATTGTTGTGTACACTTTTTTTGTAGTTAGTTCCATTAGCTCCGTCTCTCACACACACACCTCGTATATACGCGGAGAAATTTGTACAAAAGTCCCCCTTTCGACGATCCTACTAAGCTAGTATAGGTGCAACTGTGAGCCGGTGGTGATTTTTTTCCTCTCTTCTTTGTTGTGTTGTCATGCCAATAATTTGTAGTATTTAAACCCTTATCTTATTCTGATAGTCAGGATAACAACTTCATGTCCAATGCAATTAACTCGAGTACCCGCCACTCTCACCATCATGGTACTTCTTATCCCTAATAGTACTTGACAATACCAGTATAATCTTGAAGTACGAAATTAAGAACTCAAAGCGCTTTAATGTCCAAAACTCGTGTGGAATGTGTGTGCGTGTTTCTATGTATACATATTATCACTTTATGTCGTATAGTGAATGTATTTGTGTCTTTAGATTATAAGAATGGGCAGTGGAAATTATGAAAGGTAAAAAGAGCGAGGATATATTTTAGCATGTAAATCTTCCTTGTCATCATCATTGTGATAACTAAATGTTAATTAAGTGTCCTGTTGGAATGCATCTGTTTCATCCAACAGCCGCCCGCGTGCCTTGAGGCTTGGCCTTACAGAATCCGCGACTGTTATAATGTATATGTAAAAAGGGATGAAAGTTACGCACTTTTCCTCACGTGGTTTCTGAAGCTTTCGCTCACTACTAGCACTTCTGTAGACCTAGTTACTATGTTATGGTTTCGCGCCCGTGTTCATGTACCATTTTCCTAAGACAATGTAATACGTAAGCCAGTTACTGTAGTATTCCACAAACCGTTGTTAAAGTAATCTGTATACTTAAAGTGAAGGCATATAGATTTTCCCTTTCTTTCCGGTCCCCTCGTGGAGCCTCATATTTCATATTTTAATCCCCATCCAATGTTACATATAATACTATATTATACCGGTTTAAAGTTAAGGTGAGTGATATGTGTATTGATATGTAATATAATGTATGTGTGTGTGTGTGTGTACCCCTTTTATCGCAATTCGTGGACCGCTCACGGTTCACTCAATTTCATGAACGTGTGCGGACAAGGCCTTTTGCTACTCCTACTGAAAGACTACTAATTCTACCAAGCCGTCCATGGTTGAAGACCTGATTAATGTGACTTTAATTAGGATTTATTGCTGAATGAACGCCCCGCCCTCCACATTATTGATTTTGAGTCAGTATAACATGAAGTAGTCTCTCTGTCCATCGGCCGGGTATGACTGTCCCTTTGCTCACGTCGTCATGAAATCTTTGGAAAGTTTTTTCTTCACCCATCAAGTCTTTCCTTGCTCTGAATCAAGTACATGCGTAATGGTAATAGTAGGTTTCCTTCGTTTTCCTCTTTTCCTTGTTGTTATCGACGTCGTCGCGGGGTTGGAATTCCTCTCGTGATGATGAAGCAATGGATTCGTGTGTGTGAATGTATGGACGTTCGTGAGTGTGTGACTGTGTCATTAGTCATTAGCTGATTACTTTGTCGTCTTGGTTACTAATGAGGGATTGGATTTGTGTGGGATGGGAATAGAAAGGCCGCAAAGGCGGTCTTATGTGATCAAGTTGTTGTAAAAGTTGTCGTCGATATCCAGCTGCCACCGGTCTATGTGACGCTGTCGCTGCTGCTGCTGCTGTGGTGTCAGTGACGGCAAGGAAAGAGCTACATTGAGATGAGTGATCAAGATTTGTGTGCATATAAGGTTCAGCTGGTTAATTGATTAAGGTGTAGAGGTAAACCCTCGGTTTATGACCACCTTGGGGTAACCTACTATATTGCTAAAGGAGCGAGAGGGCAGTGTATGGGATTGTCATCACCATCATCATCGTTATCCTTTTTTACGCTTGCTAAATCGTCCTGAATCTCTTAAATAGTGTGTAACCCTCAAGGAAACTTTTACTCTCCGACCCAACTAGAACAAGTGGATGTGGGCGGTTGGTCGTAAATTGTTTGAGTATGTATGTGTGCCTGTGTGTAGGTGAGTGAGTGAGTGAGTATGTAACTGTAGTAGCAATTCGCTTATGTTGTCAAACGTCGTTCTAATTTATTTTTAATTTTATATCAACTCGCAGTAGAATCTTTTTAGGACACATTATTGTGTAATGTTAAGTGTAAAGCACTGAGAAACTCTGTTGGTGTGCGTGCGCATAACTCAAGACTCATGAGTCAGTGTGTGATTATAATGATGATGATGGTGATGATGATTAGGATTTGCTATTACTGGTATTTGGGGGACGTTACTTAGATTGTTACCATGTATATTTTTCCGTGGATGATTTTGGTAATGGAAGCTCGTTTGAATACCACGACTCACCAGTGTTTGCACGCAGTCCCACATTCGCACGGCTTTCGTGCGCGTCTGTGTGTGTATGTGTACGGGCGTGTAGTAGTGTAAACAGCCGGTAATAATAGGATAATGATAGGCTGTTGTTTTTGTTGTTAAACTCGTGTATATAGCCTCTCGTCGTTCTTGTGTACACACACTTTTACTCTATCTATGTGCTACCCCTCACAGCAATCGCCCCGTTAACAATATTTTTGCGAGCATGTGCAGTGTTTCATTCTGTAGATTGTAAGTGTAGAAGCCACGTGTTTTGTATATCTTTGCACGGACACAATCATGAGTGAGGACGAGAGTGATGGAGAAACAACAGAGAGTGACAATAATAATTATTATTGAAAAACCAATGAATCAACAGAAATAAACGACGTGATTATGATCAAATATATTTCCACCTGTCCTCATTTGCCTTCTCTTTTTCCATGTGTCGGGGAGTATGCATAACCTCACAGCTGTAGCCTCGCCAGTATGTGGAGCTCTGTTGATTTAGTCGGCAGTTAGCACTTGGAAGGGGATTTGTCATGCTCATCAATGCAATCACCACTTGAGAATTGCCACAGTGTGCCGCCTGTCCGTCCGTTCGTTTAGCCATTACACACATACTGTTGACATCTCGCTCCAGGCCTATTTGCTTTCCAACATGAGCACCACGTGATGACAGTCGTGATTGCTTCACCCCAGGAGAAGCGCTGATGCGCGGCTAGCTAATACGTTGGTAATTTCTGCAACTTGCAACTCATTAGCGTGTCCAAAATAGCATGCTTATTGACCGAGGATTTTAAATTGGCCTGAGGTCCTCATTGCATTAGACGCATGCGGTCCGAGCCCCCAGGGATGAGGAAACCATTTTGGAAGAGAGGGGGGAAGAATAATTGAAACCAATTCTGCATAATTGCAAATCATTTTACCGGTGCCAAGCAGTGCGGTTAGTGGTGAGGAATCCGCTTGGAGGATGCTGCGGAGAGAGCCCAGGGCCAAGCTGTTGTAATTATAGGGGCGGCAGACTCGAGTAACCACCGAGTTGTTTAATCATAATGATAATAATAATAAGAATATGAAAATCTGATTTATATTTTCGAAAGCAGAAGAGGGGTATAAGATGAGTGCAATGTAGTGGAACATGCAGGTTAAAATATGGCGTCTCAGGATAGCGGATTATTGGGATCCCAACTATGATTGTTATTATTGCACAAGGGCTCGTAAATCATACGTGCAGATAATTAAGCGCATGAGGGATGGAAAACAAGGATGATGATGACTGGGAAAGAAGGTTCAGAAAAGTGCATCCTCGTAAATTCATCGTCTTGTGTGTGATGCGAGAGCGGCGAGGAAAAACTTATCTTGTCAAGTTGATCCTTTTCCCCTTCGCTTACACCGGCTCATCCCCGCTAGCAGACGACGAGTCATTAACGCACAGAGCCCTGTCGTTTCTCATGATTAAAATCTTCGCACACGAAGCTCATACAGTCTTCTGTACATGGTGTGCACTTGACGGGCATTTCTGGGATGAATCCTGACAGCGCGTAGAAATTACCAAGTTCCTCTCCATCAGGTGAGCACTACTGGGAAGATTCTACCGGCCGACGCAGACAGGCATAAAACATTTGTGGTGGTGCAAAAAAAGGAGAAAACTTTAGCATGCTTTTATTTTGCAGGCTCCGCGAAGAAGGGATCCTCTGAATGGGTAACGAGGCAATAAGATAATGCAAATCAAAAATACGAGGAAATCATCCACTATATAGTGTGAGTCTAGGGGCAATGCGAATTCATTTTTTTAACTCCTCTAGGCTCACCACAATTAGCTTGGACGGTCTTTACTGAGGTGACCACTCACGTGTGTGAAATTGTGAGGAGCAACCATTAATGTTCAAACTCCTGCTAATCCGGTCCACGATTCAAACCATGGCTATTACCTCGCTCCCAGGCCTACCACATGATCCTTCATGTACAAGTCACGACCTGCACACAAGACGAGTGGAAATAATGTAACTTTATCATCGCACCTCGAGATTCATGGGAAATCGAATGGAATGCGGTAACGCTGTCACGACCGTGATGACGGGAAAACAACCTTATGCATTGAGACGAGAGTGCGATCCCTGGCTGTCCGTCAGGGTCGAGGTCACAGTCTGCCTCTTTTTTCTATGCATCCACAAAGCAGGAGCAGCCGCATCAGCAATAACAATATAAAAGTTCGCTCAGCCGCCTCAACTTCCTTTGGTTTTCCAACTCATTAGCTCTCAGTTTACTGTCTGGGAGTGTGCAATTAAAATGAAAGGGCGGTTATCTCCACCAAGTTTTTCCGATTGCCATTTTTCTAATGGACTGCAACTGGATGGATTTCGACGGAGCGTACGGGCATAGGCGAGTCCAAAAGCCAGCTTCTCATTTCAATTTACAGTTAGGTGATAATCCTGACTAGTAAAACCTCATTGCAAAAGAGATTTAATTAGCATTTTTAGTGAATTAAATTGGGTAAGCCCGGAATGTTGGGCAGCAGGAGGGTAGCTTAATTTTAATTGTTTCCTGACATGTAGGGCACCGGACTGATATTAGTTGGGAAAACCCAGGAAATTACTTACATGCAGGGCGATGAGAAATGAGGCGGTGAGACATGCTAGCAGAGGAGAGCGAGAGAGAGGGGGAGTAACACTCCGTGAGACGACCACGTGCTAATTCCACATGAGCGAAAATCTCGTTCCGTGTTGATACAAGATAAGTCGAGGATTCCTAACTTAATTTACGCTGTAATCAAAACTTGCGGAACAGAGCAAATCCCGAGATTATTAGAAGCTCTCATCCATTCATTCATTGCGAGCGAGAGGAGGCGGTTGCGGCAGCGGCAGCGGCGGTGGCGACGACGACAACGACAGCAACATAAATCATTAATCTAGCCATCACTTTGACTTGCTAGACCCACCTATATCAAGTACAAACAAAGCAGGTAACGTGCTCGAGAAGGGAAGGGTGGTTGGATGGAAGCTATACGCAACGTAGCCATGTAAACATCGTTATCATCCAGTCGCAGTACTCACCCATTTAACTTGTCTCTGTGCATATATACGTACATGAGCAACTTTACAGTATGAATAATTTACCATCTTATTCTTCTGGTTATTAAAATCCCAGAAGTGGTATTGAACACGCATCATTATATACATTATATATACTTTGTCCGGTTAATGGCTTCTTTTACAAGGATGCTCCGCATCAAAGAGAATAATATGGTGGAAGCGCGGTCAGTTGGTGAAATCTCTCGCCGGAATTTCAAGTTGGCAGCTGTTCCAAACACGATGACAATAGCCTTTGAAAGACACCTAAAATCTTGACAAATTACTCATCCGACTCTACAAGTACCTCCAGCCCCTAACGAATTGATTAAGACAAGTACGTACGTTCCGTTCTCTCTTTACCACAACTTCACCTTCCCTCAAAAACTATTGAACTTACAGAACTTACCGTATGGAAAACATTTGAAATTCTTCGAGTTTCAACTCAAGAATATTCCGAGCTTGAATTGAATGGCCTCGCGATCAAGTTTTCTTCTCAGCTGAAGGACTCAAGCTGTGAGTAACAAGAATTTAATGGCAAAAGATACTAACACACTACTTCTTGAGTGTATGAATTAACTCGTGTACACTCAATGACCCTAACTTATCATTTTTAGAGTTCATTCAAACTTATCAGTCAAGTCCATACAGTACATGCTGTGCTACCACTGTAATATAACATAACATAAAAGAACACTCTAAACTTTTAAATCATCAGCTGTTGCGCTCATCAACTCACTGTGCTCAACCCTTTGCAAATTGGATGACTTCAAGACTGACTTGCAAATTCCCATTTCCCTTCACCTATGATGAGTCATACTGGAAGTATCCCAGTGAAGGAAAGAGTTAAAAATTGCCAGCTTATTTATAAAAGAAGTGTATGGGAATATTTGCAGTGAGTCCATCATGAATGAGTAGCCATTCATGAACCCCTCCGATTACACTTAATGCGCACTGGCCTTTCCAAGGGATGAAAGATCAAACTCACATATGCTCGGACTATTTGCAAATTGAACAATTTGATTGTGTTTCCTACACATGTCGCCGATCTGAATCACGACAGAATTGAAGCATAATGGTACATTTCCTGCTTACTCGCACACGACAAAACTAGATTTCAAACCCGAAATTTTGTTCATTCACCAAGATAATAGCGAAGCTCTTTCTAATTCCTGACTGAATGCTAGTAGGTTGTTCAGAGGTTATAAAGCTACAATGCGCCACAGCTATACGCATTCTCGCTCATCAAGACTGCACTGTGCATCAATTTAGCGCATGATAGCTCTTTTTTACATGAGCGAGTTTTTTTCTCTCCTTTATTAGAACGACAATCTTCGCCGGCGCCAACTGCTCTGCACGTGATTCAGTTTAAGAAGTTTCAAAGCTGAAGGCTGAAGGATGTTTGCAGTCAGTGAAGGATAGTGTCTAAAATCCCAACGATAACTAAACAAGGGTATTTACCCAGGATATTGACCGCGTGCAAAGAGAGGAAACAGTTTAGAGTATATATAAGACACTTGTACTCTTAACAGTTTATAACTAAAAACGCATGATAAAATAATTCCTGTGTATCGACTGATTATACACTGTTTCTTCCGTTTTGAAACTTATCAAGGTAAGTAATTGAGATTTTCTTGGTAGTGTTGTATGTTCATTCCGTTGGTATCTTCGTACCTTTAATAATTTGAAGGAAAAGTGTGAATATAGCTACGGCTCCACTTGCGTTCAACGAGCTTGGGCACGTGTGTGTTACTCTTTTTAGTAAAAAGGAAAATATGTTCAGGTTGAGGGAGGAAGGAAGCGAGAGTGACCGTCTAATTTGGGGCCCTGGGCACATTTGCCATTACTTTTACTCTAAAAATCTCAGGTCGTTCCCCGTTGTGGTCATCATCAGCCTCATGGCTACATTTCTCATCTGTCTCCTCGCCCTTCTCGCCGTAGTGCCTGGGTCGTCCCCGAGACTGCTGGGCAAGAATAATGTGGCGGAGTCACAGTCTCACGTGCAATATTTAATTCATGATGACGACGAGCACTTCAAAGAGGCCGCCAGGAATCCGATAAAAAACGGTGACAGCTTTGTTCAAGTGGATGAATATTACAAAGATGATGTTGATGATGATGAAGGAGGGAATGGCGAAGGGGAGAGTAGTGGTGGTAATAGTTCCCCAAGTCGACGACTCAACGTAGAACAAGATCCGTCCGTACAAAAACTATGGGCTGTTCTGGTTGCTGGCTCCAACGGCTTTTACAATTACCGGCATCAGGTTAGTGTTATTATTATTAAAGAAATTTGCATGAGGCTCCCCTACAAGTTTTATTGTCATTTTGTCACGGCTCCTTCCTCCGCTCCCGCCACCTGATTTCCCAGGTGGGGGGAGCGAGAGCAGAGTGTAGTGGTGGTGGTGGTGGTGGATGTGCAGTATAACGCCGGCGGTACGGGGCTACACAACCATTTCCATAACATTTGCATCTGATTTCCTCCGCCTAGCCTCTGCTTTCATGATTAATGACGAGGCGACGGGAGAATTCTCTCCTCTTCCTTCCTCTCCTCGCCTATTCCCGGATTAACCCCGAGCATTTCTGCCTCTGTCCAAGTTAACTTGAAACCTCTATCAAATATGCAGAGGGAGATACTGAGGGAGTTTCTCCAACTTTCCGTTGTAAAATAGTCTCCACATATTTTTGCCCGGAGATAGAGAGTGTGAGAACGTCAAATTAGTTTCCAAGACGTTCAAGACGGGTACGGAAGCTGAGAATTCAGTCGTATTCTGCATTTTTCATGTGGTGTCAAGATTTTTTTCATTAAGTAGATGGCCAGAGCATGTAATTTTGGGCAAGTGGAAGTCCATTTAATTTACAACTTGTTTACGAAGGTCAATTCTACTTCCAGGTTAACATTCTCTAATCTCAAATATGATCAACATGAAACATTTAGTCGTGTAAATTCCAACTGTCCTTGAGCTGATGAGAGTGCTAAGCGCCTCCTATTTGTGCACAAATAGCTTCGATCCCCTGGGTGTGAATGAAATGAAGTGACGATGGGAATGGCTCCAGTATGAGGAGACTCATCTACTCATCTGTCTCCTCACATAATATTAGTTACGTGGACGATGGCGGGGATTATACGAGTAAGATGACTTCCGCGAGGACTTGGCATTAAATTAATCAAACGAATTCTTATTTTCCCTTCCAGGCGGATGTTTGCCACGCTTATCAGATCTTCCGACGAAATGGCGTCCCAGCTGAGAACATTATTGTCATGATGTATGATGACATTGCCAACAGCACGGAGTAAGTCTCATCCAAATTGTGATTGCGATGTGGGTTGTTGTTGGAGTGAGTATGGAGCGAATCTGCATAATCTAATGTCTAGTCGAACAGGTCCCGTCTATCAATGGCAAGAAGAAGAGGACCAGGCTATGGGAAAAAAGTAGAACCGCCGCTCAACCCCATATACCAAGAGTGGTCTTGTTGTGTGGCCTCTATCCGGTCCAATAGCAATGCAAATTGTTGGTATATAAATTGCATGATTTGGAAATCATCAGCAGTGTGGATGTGTGTGGCAAAGTAGGGTCTCTGTCAATCACGAGTCGGTTATAATTGTGTTCTCATGTAAGCTCGTCATGCGACTGGCTGAGTGTCAAAAGTGAGTTCATCAATGTGTACATAGTGGTGTGTTGCTTTGAGGGCAGCGGTGTGGATCCTCTACAGTGTGTGCACGGGACTGTTCCGTCCGCATCCTGCACATTGCACCTTTTTTCGCCCTTGGAAAAAAGTCTTCTGGTCATTTGTCATTATGTCGCTTGTGTGCCGGTGCTACGCCCTTGTAGCCTCTCCTTCAGGGTGTTTTCAACACTTGATGCGGTCCATCAGGTCCACCCGTCCTTTCTTCCCACCATAAGTTATTGGAACGAGGGAGGCTGTGAGGTATTTGATCTGAACAGAGGCTGTCCTAACACTCTAGACCTGTCAGTCCTTTCCCGCCAGGAGGTAGAGGTAGGGGAAATTACATTTATTCTATCCCAAACGGAGGACATTTAGATGGCCATGACCATGAGGGGGGAATTCGAATGCAGTTTCTGAGGTCCTAGCCCCTGCCTTTATTGCATACCACGCCGTTTTGTCGGATTTACCCGTTTCGAGGAACCTCATCCTTGTCCTCTAAAGTTACGCACATACTTTGAAGGAATGCTTATCACATTTCCTTAAGATTTTCTCAAGACAGCACTGTCGTCCCTTTCTCATATATAAAGTACAGCCGCAGTTGTTGAACTTCCCGTTTCCGTTTCCCCTCATTCCAGGATAGAACTGCCCTATCACTTGTGTCCCGCTCACTTTTCTCGTAAAATCCAACTATCTGAGGTTTCTGTACAAGGCTGATGCTGCTTTTAGGGTAGTGAAATTTCGGAAACTGCATATAGAATTCCTGCAATTTTCCCTACATATATGTGCGCCCCGCACCAATAACATTGGCTGGAGTGCTGAGTGAGGACATGGAGGCGCCGGGTCTCCGGAACAAATATTTGAAATTCAGTTTGAGGAGGGTGAGGAAGGAAAAGAGGCCTCTTTACTCACTCTCTCTCTCTCTCCCCGCTTGGTAGAATTATTGCTATTATGGCGGCACTTCCTAGAACTCTTCTACCTCGCTCCATCATCACTTTTCAGCTTTGAATTCCCCCCATCCGTCTACGCACTACGTATGTGGCCAGGGAGACACGGATGGAAAAGGGGGATTCTCTGGTCGGAATTCCATTGATTTCCAATCATCCACCCATAGGGATTGCTGTGGATAAAGTATGATGCAGTCGGCGCTACACAGAGAAATGGGCGGGATAGTAGTAGTGGTCTGGGAATGGTCGTACTGTCATGGCGGTTTGAGAAATTGAAAATGAAATCATCTCCCAAGTTGTGAAGACAGAAATAGATCAAGAGCATATAGCACTGGCATTGAATCTTTTTCTCTCTTTCTCAACTTCTGTTGAATATCATAAAAAATATTGGATTTAGCGAGAGAGAGAGAGAGAGAGAAAGAGGGTGGGGGGAAGGAAAACATGAAAAGGTTTACTCTCAAAGGTTAACGTGGGCCCGTTAAATATGCATGAAGTGAGGGGGGCAGAGATCGCACGGAATATGCGGGAATATGAGTGAGGGAAAAGTTTACCCATTTAACATTATGGAATAGCAAATCATCCTGCAGAGAGGTCTAACATACCCTATCCCGCTTACTTATTACTCGCAAATATCATTCCTTGTTCAACTCGGCTCTACCGTATCCCCGGACTTGTGGAGAGGTTAATGTATTTTGGATAGGCTCTTTTCCATTCAAAATTATTCAGCAGACCGGCTCAATTTTCGAAGGGTCTCTCACTCTTTGGTGTGCCTTGCCTTAATTTGTGTCACATTCCGACTACTTTAAAGCCCTTCTTCTAGAAATTCCGCACCCAAATGCTCCCGCGCGGACTTCGTATGATCCTCTTCATGCACCCTGTCGAACAGAGATTCAGTTAAAAGTGTACACGGGCTGGAGTAGTTAGAAATTTATTCCGGACCTTTCTCATACTTCCATTACCTCCCAGTGGCGATATTGTAGCGCTGCGGGCTACAGATATACCGTAGATGATGTATGATGCCGAACTTGGCGTCTGGTAGTTAAAAAATGTGGGAGGGAAAACCCAGGTTTGGTACATTTTAGACCATGGTGGAAACAAATCATAATTGCCATTACTTGACGCCTAACTACCAGTTACCGTCGGCTACTAATTAGTAGTTGCAGTGTACACTCGGCGGGGTAGAGGTGGAACTCTCTGAAACACCGTGTCTGAAAGAGCAGCAAGGTGACCTCATTCATGGCTCGTTGGGTTGGAGGAGAGGGAAGTTACTGGCTTTATAGTCTAATTATAATGGCGACGGAGCCGTGTACTACCTACTACCTCGCCGAGGAATCACAGCTGACTACCGTCGTCTATTTATAACCGAAAGACGTAAGGTATTATTTTCCATACGAGGGATTATTGGCGAATACGGACTTACCCTCACACCATGATGTAACGCCTCTGAGGATTCTCCCGGAGCTCGAGGCCCCTTCATGGTTTTGAGTAGCAGGAATTAAATGCAGATATATTAATGGAACTCCACATTTTCTTTTCGTTTTCCAGGAATCCCACTCCGGGGATCATCATTAATCGGCCGAATGGAACGGACGTGTACGGAGGTGTGATTAAGGATTACGTTGGAGATGTAAGCTGTCTCATCTACTTTCGGCTAGAACTCTAAAATGATTTAATTGATTAATGCGAAGTTTCCCCGCTCGGTCGGAGGAATAGGACTAGAGTGGAAGCGTGAGGAGGCTGGTGTAGGAGGCTGCAAAGAGAACAGGAAATGCGGTATTAGTGCCCCAGTATGTGACAGGATTAAAGCATAAGTCTGCGAGCATACATGCTACTCTACGGGGCCCACTTGGGAAGAGTTGATAGCAGACTGTGTACAGCAGTGTAGTTTCTCAAGTGGGCGGGATTCGTGAAGGGCCCGTAAAAGCGAACAGTTCACTTTCCCAAGCGGGGGCAGGGAGGAATAGGAGCAGTAGAAGCATAATGGAGAAGTTTATGGCGTAGTTGGTTTTAAGCGGAGGCGGGATGCAGATTGAGAAATTATAGTTTCAGCAACGTCCATGGAATCCCCCGAATTTGTCTTCCAGTTATTACGAACGGCGCAAGCAGAGTGTGTATATTTGGAAGGTATATAGGAGAAAGTTTTTGGAAAAACGTAAATTGGCTCAGATTTGATTTGGGGCGCAGGATGCATTAGCCTCTCGCCGGTACGGTGTCTGAGAGCTCTTGGGTGTATTCTCGGAGGAATCCCATTGTGTGCAAACTTTTCGAGACCAGGCCAAAGCTCTCCTTGTAATATGAGTAAATAATGATGGGGTGAAAAGTTTTTCTCGGTGCAAATATTTGAGCGTTGCGCTCGTATGAATTTTACGGACTACGACTGGGACGAGTGCCACGGCGACGGTTGTCTTATTCGTCGCCGGTTCGTCTCCCTGGGGCTCACACTGAGCGTATTTGGTGGGACGGTAGTAAGTAATGGAATTATTCTTTTGTGCGGGGCTCGATATATAAACCTAGGAGGAGTCATTCTATCTCCACCCGTCTCTCATCTCCCCCGATGAAATATGTGAGTCTTTGACATTTAAGTTATTCATTGCATCCCTGGTGAATTGAGAACCTGATTTTGCCATTATTATATTTTTATTAAGTTCAAACGCATAAATCACGGAAGCATAAGATGGGATGATAATAGCAATGTACATTATATACGTCCTTTATATAAATATCACACGCCCGGTTTGGCACAGTCTATAAAGGTAGTAAATGGTAACGGTGGAGCACGAGGGGGAGAGACGCGCACTGCTGATGGAAAAATCAAGATTAATCCAGCCGACGGTGAGGCGAGTGGTTGAGCATATAACCATAGTAATTTGTCACTAGCTGTATCACTTGTCCAAATCCCAAAAGAGAGGGAAAAGAGCTATGAAAATATGTAGCATACGCACTACTGAGTATGGAAGTCAGTCTCCCACTGGTATGAACGTAACAATTGTGTGGAGGTACAAGAATTGCGAGTACGTAGGCCAGAGCGAACCGTACAATAAGTGACACCTTCATCCCCCACAGCTTCAATACTAAATGAATGCAGTTAGAAGATAAGAAGCTGTCGGCCCCATCGTTTCCACTGTGTGCATACACGCTGAACTCGAAAGTCCTTAGCCTGCTTACCCTGAGGAAGTATGCAAGTTGGGAGGGGGAGAGCCATAGTAGTTGTGTGCCGCGACAGTAGTGCGGTGAATGGCACGGTAATAATAAAACGTATCTTCTCCTTTTGTATTGCAGGATGTGACGCCTGAAAATTTTATGAAAGTTTTGCTCGGTGATGAGGACGGATTGAAGGGCGTGGGTTCCGGGAAAGTTTTGAAAAGGTAAACAGTAGTGGAACAAGTTGGACTCGTAAGTAGTTGGGGCTTGAAGCGATGACTATGAAGCGGGCCACATCTTTTACCCGAGCCGGCGTAATGGAATACTTGATTAAACGGTCCCACGACCGTTACCCCTTCCCTCTGTCTCCAATGATAACGACGAGGTTGAGAAGGGAGGGAGCTCATCCCCTCTCCTTAGGAGTTTCCCTGTAGTTTTGAACAGCTGCATGTGAACACAGCTTGTGCTTGTACTCCTACTCCAGATCTTGTGTATCTAAATATATGTATGTTTTAAACGTGAGAGTAGTTTGTGTATAGTATAGTTAGACACACTCTGTGTGCACGCAGTGCCAGTGCCAGTGCATGAGACATCACCTAAAGTATGTGAGTCCACGTGAACCATTTGCCTCTGTTGATGGTGATCGGACAAGTGCACTTGCATCCTGATGTTCGTGGGTGGCTGAGTGGACGGCTGCGGTGACGGTGCGGTGGAAGTGGCGGCGGTGACTTGTTATATTCGGATGCGGGAACAAAGTGACTCAGTCAGTCGGTTGGGTAAAAGAAAGTGTATGGTTTATGGACGACTGTGAAGACTGCACCCCGGGAAACATAGACTCATCATGCTTTCATCCCAACATAGTCCTTCATTTTCTTTGGAAAACTCGGGAAGATGTACTTTCCAAGATTTTCCCCATATCTCTGCCTCCTTGGTTACTCCTCAGAATTTGGAGATTGGAGTGTAGCGGTACGGGTTGAGATAGTTGAGGAGAGTTTCCTCTGAGGGTCTGTACTCACATCGTCGAACCTTCACACTACTAGAAGTCTAACTGACTGAGAGCAAATGCAATTTATATATATATGATAGAGCAACACAGCGAGACAGAGAGAGAGAGAGAGAGAGAGGGATGGAGGAGGGTAAGAGTGGGAGATGGGCGAGTTTATAATACACTACTTGACGAAGAGCGGGAAGATGTTTGAGGGTCTGACGTTTGTGTATCTTGGCTTGTTTAGTGGACCGAATGATCACGTTTTTATCAACTTTGTGGACCATGGAGCACCCGGCCTGGTGGCTTTCCCCAACGACGAACTCCACGCCAAGGACCTGAAGGGAGTGCTCAAGAGAATGCATGTGGAGCGCAAGTTTTCCAAAGTGAGTAACAAACTCTACTTCTCTCTCAGCAAGTACAAGTATACAGAGTCCCACTCATGGCTCCGCACATATATAGTCAGTACACATACTGACGTACGACATAATATAATATATATATATATATATATATACATACTATAGTGAGTATACATATATCTGTTGAGATAGGAGCAGTAGCAGTTAGTTTTTGGTCAATTTTTCTCCCCACATGTTCGCAGACATGAATACGAAATCCGCTCGGAGGATCCCTCAACATTGAAGTTACATAAAGTCCCACTTTCCCCATACATCCATTCGGTAGTCAGAGGAAATCATGTTCATCTTTACAAATACTCTGTACATATATGAGCCGGGCGGAATTGTATTTGCTCCAGATTTCGTTGAACTTGGCCGCTGGAGCACAAGACACTTTGCCGGGTGGATTGGTAAATCCGCCGCAAGAGTGGAAAAAAAGTGGCGGAATTTCACAAAGTAGCCGTGTGCACGTAATGCTGGCAAGATAAATCTAATTGTGCTTCCGGAGAGTACGTACGTACCGGATCCTTTGGGCCTTTTGTGTAATACGTACATCTATAGGATTTCCATGGTCCCTGCGTCCTCCTCCCGATCCTCGCATCATTAAAATCTTCAGCTTGAGTTAGATGGGGAAAGGAGCAGCCTGAAAGAGCACAAGCGGAGACGAGTGGCTTTTGGGCCATGATGGAGATCTGGTGGAATGGTTCTATGGTGATTCATTAACTTTTAAGTTGCTCCCTAAGTCCTCCAATTTGAGGTACGCGCGGTGAGCCGGAACGTGGCCCACTCCGCCGCTCACTACTACTACCTCATGCCAGTTGAGCTATTACTATTATGATTGTTATTATTATTATGAGACGGGATAAGGCAAGAAGTATGTATAGATGTGAGCGCACGAGTCTGTATGACACTTGAAAGGTGGATTTGAGGGAGCCATTTAATTTCATTTTCTACTTGAGTTACGCGGGAAAATTCCAAGTCAATTTGAACTATCCTCCACTCTCCCCGCGGGAAGGTAGGAAATTATTCATTAACGAAGGCTGAGATTATTTTTCAGGTTGAGGTCAATATCACAAAACCTCGGGTTGAATGAGGGCAAGGAGAAGGGGTTAATTAATAGTATTGTGTCGGTGGAAAATCCGACGGGTTTCTTCCTGGAATAATTATCGAGACCGCCAAGTGAGAGGAGCGAGCGGGTTACCTTGAATATCATATTACTTCCGACTGAGTGAGTTAGCTCGAAATAAACCTGCTTGAATTTACCTTCAATTTCCTACCTACTGTAATTCTGGACTGCGGTGTCATGGTGATGAAAATTCTAACCGCAGTTTTGATTTTCGACCCCTCCCCTGAGGATGTACGTGGAGTTGGTGGAACGAAAAGTTTTTCCATTTACTTGGTACACTTTTCCCGGACAGTTCGCACTCGCTCTCTGTGTCTCTTCCTCTATTTCTGTCGCCCACTTGCTGAGCATGCGGCCATCGCATTCCTCTTGTGAAATCCAATTCCATTTAACGTACTCAAATTTTCAAACCCGTCTAAATTTTCAAAGGCCATAGAGCCCTTCTAGGATAATTTCTGGAATTCATAAAACTTGGAACGGCTTCTCCATAAATTATTGCCGTCAGACCCGCGGGAGGGAGGTGGGTATATCCATGACGGGAAGGGAATATGATACGGATTGTAACCAAAGTATATCTTTATATCATCATGAATGAGGGAATAATCTTGTCCCCTTTGATATCCCTTCCAGCTCGTTTTCTACCTGGAAGCCTGTGAATCCGGATCCATGTTTCAACATCTCCTACCCACACACTGGAATAGTAATAACTCTTTTGTATTTCCTCAACACTATTATTATTTGTGAGGATTTTACCATGTGGGATGGTCGGATACGCGCTGGATTTTTTCGCTTACGTTGCAGAGGGTTGCTTTTGGGAATTATTTGAATTCTTATCGCTCTCCCTATTCCTTCCGCCCGGGTGATTTAACAGCACATGCTCTTCCGAAAATCTGGAGAGAGAGAGAGAGGGGGGGGGTGAGGAAGATGCAAATTTTGCTGATCCCTCAAAAGTTTTTACATCAAGGGATCAAGCTCAATGGACTGCGGAGATGCACTTTCCCTTCGGTTCGGGTTCATCATCATCTTAGAGTCGTCGTCGTTGCCGCGTCGCCTTTCACACAGAATAACTTGGTGTCTCCACCCACAGTTGGATTTGATAGAATGTATACTACTATTTTATAGTGGAAACTTGTGTGTCCCCAAGCAACTTGGGCTTCCGACTGTATTTGTTCTCCAGAACGATGTGTCTCTCCATGCACTATAGGGTTTGATTTGATAATCGAACTTGTGAGTTTCGACGCGGGGGGGGAGGTTACAATGTAAATCAAATTCTTTGGAATGTCAAGTAATTTCCAAATCGACGTGAGACTTCCAAGCGGCAGGCATTTAGTACTTTAAGGATTGGAAATATCTGTGTACGAATGTGTGAACCTGATGGACGTTTGAAGACTGCGGTTAAAGAGCTTGGATGTTTTTAGATGCGGGTTCTAGCTGCCCTTGACATCTTCTTGGAGAAATTGGCAAATGTAATAGCTCGGTTTTGTCAAATTTTGTCTGTGTGTCACTAACTTGAATTCTTTGGAATTCTACGCTTGGCTCCCACGTATGAACCTTTTCCGTTCCGGTTGAATCCGTCCAGACGGGATTGGTCTAGCCGATGCTGCTTCAAATGGCAGTAGTCCATGGGCTGCTGGTGACGCTGCTTGGCTGGTAGTGACGATAGAAACAGAAACGTCGCTTTGGGATACACCCATGGCAACCGTACGGTCGACTGACGAGCCGTGAAAGATATGTATTACTGTATGGTATGTACCCCTAAGGGTTTATTACTAATATCATTATTATTGCAAAGAAGGGTGCAGGGTGAAGTGCGCACTTGAGAACGGCGTTGACTACAAAAAAAATGGAAGAAAAGAGTGAAGGAGGCTTTATTAAGAAGATCAAAGGGAAGCTATTGAAAGATTTCCCTCTCTTTCCCTCACTCACTCTCGTCGAGCGAATCAATTCTCACTAATGATTTTGTATCTTTTCTATCTTTCGCTCCCTCTCTTTCTCTCACGCTCTCTCTCTCTTTCTCTCCCGCATACGCCCTTTCTTCCCCGCATCTCCTTATCCCGAGTTTTCCCTCTCATTCTCTTTCTTTTTTCCCCTCCGAGTTCCCGTACATGCGACTCGTCACGAATTGTATACAAGTGCAGTAGTTACTTCTCAAGTTTCTCCCACTCCTTGTCAGATCCACCAGCTTGGGGCAGAAGAGTTGCTTTTGATAGAATCAATTTCCATGTTCTCTAGCCTTTTATCCTACCAACTCCGCCGCCACTAACTCCTGTCTTTGAGATTTGTACTGTGTGGTGCGGGTCAGTGTGTGTGTGGGAGTTGAATGAAGGTCTTTCTCCGGGGGTTCAAAGCTAATTTCTTCTTCAATTCATCACGCGCGCCGACCTGAAGGGGATGAAGCTTAGAGGGAACAACAACAAGAGTTAATCAGCAGCTCTTCCAATTCTGTGAAAATTCCCCTCTGGCTCCATAAGTTGGATCGCGCTCATCGGGCTAGGAGTCAGCTTAAATTTGCAAAGTTAGGATTACAGAGACGTGGATGTCAAAGTTGTTTGCTCCCCCCCCCCACTTTTTTTTAGACATATACACCGCTAGGCAAACGGTTTGCCGAGTGTGATGTAGTGTATAAGTCAATAATGGAGGAATCAAATTGAAATTCAGACGCAATGGGGGGAATTTTCCGGATGAACTAAAATATTTCATCACTACCCGTGGCACACTGCGGGAACAACAGTGGGGATGTAAAATTGTTTCAGAGGAGAAAATTTGCTTTTGTCGAGCGGTAATCATTTTTCTCAGCTCCGTGTGTGTATAGCAGTTGGTGACGCAGTTGTTCCGTTGCCGATTCGTATGTTGTCCGCGTCTGTGCCTGATGGAACGTAAATAGATGATTTCTTGGTATCGTTTTGCGGTTGAAAGGGCGGAAAGTGGGGATGGGTTGAGTTAACATGTTCCACTGCGGCTACGTTCCGTGGCTGGGGGAGGGCCATGCAGAACCATACTGTTTGATTGACAGTTGGCAAAGAGGAAGGAGACTCTCCGTGCCAAAACTGGGACCCTCCAGACCCTGAATTTTAAAAGAGGTTTTTGTAGGATGTAAACGGAGCACGGACGCGTCGGAGCTGGTGGTGGTGGCTGCAGGGGAGCGCTTAAATCCGCTTTTTATGTCATGGTCCTCTGCATGCATGCAGACGGTGGGGGGTATATTGGAATTTATGTTTTCACGTTGTATTCCTTTTTATTCCAGTTTTTGCAACGACGGCCGCGAATTCCGAGGAGTCCTCATATGCCTGCTACTATGACGAGTCAAGGAACACTTACTTAGGTGATGTTTACTCGGTCATGTGGATGGAGAATGCAGATTCGGTGAGTATGGAGGGTGGTGTTGAATTTTTAAACCCCTGCCCCCCTCCACTCCCTTCATAAAAACCCCATATTTACGACTGACACTATCGCCCAGTTTACGTTTCTCTATGTATGTGTATCATAGCTGTGAGTGGAAGCCTGGGAAAATTGAGAAAGTGGGAATGTTGCGCTGAGGAGCTATGAGCCTTGGCACGGGCTACGTGTTGAAATAAGTTAATTTGATTCTGGAGAATTCTCTAGAAAGTATTATGGACTGGGACATGTGGAACGTAAATCCGTTTTGAATATAGCACTCCTCAAAGGTACTTTTACAGCCCCATAGACGCACACACAAGGTTGCGCTACTTTCGAGCTATTAGGGAGATGGAAGTAGAGTATTGAGTTCGTGGAATCCTTCCGTTCCACTCTTTTTCCACAAGAACATTGATATATGAGACTTTATTTTGCAAAATTAGCTCGCCCCTCAGCGGCTTCATTTGATTGTATGTGTGCCTATGTACTTGCCCATGTACGCCTGCTGCCAGTGGGCTTGTGAGTGGAGAGAGTCCAAGAGCTGAATTGGAGGAGGAGATTGAAGGGAGCATTTTTCTGCTGACTGCATCCCCATAGAAGTTTCACTATCCCATCAGCCGGTAGCAGTAGTAGCTACGGTCTTGTCATTATGGAAGCTTGATAAATGCTTTCCCGGAATTTCCTATACAAAGTCTTTGCTCAGGGCTGCTGCAAGTACCGTGACCAATCTTGAGGGGATAGAGGTAGTCCCTTAGCATGAGTCGAGTAGACTCACATCAACTTTTCTCATGAATTTGCCAAAAAGTTGGACAGGTTGGCTTTAACAGACTCCGCGGTCGGCTGACAGATTGAGAATTGATGTGAGTTTGGAAGCCGGATAGTTGTTCTTTTCAACTCTACGGTAGCCACGTCCTCGTGGATCAGAAGGCCTTCCCGGACAGGGAGTCAGTTGCCCCAACTTAAGCGGTATCCCCCGGAGATGAGCATTAGTTGAGACACTTCTTGGACATGTAATATGTGTGTGATGCTAATATTATGTTTTTCCCTTAATGAATTATAGACGAATCTCAATGTGGAGACGCTACAGAGACAGTTCTTGGTAGTACGAAACGAGACAAACACGTCACATGTGCAAGAGTTTGGGGATCAGAGTCTGAGATCCCTACCCGTGGCTCAATTCCTCGGCACGACGGACCCGTCAAAGCTAATGACCTACTCTCCAGTGTCGGTTTGTTCAGCCGTTTTAATCCTGTAGTTTTTGTCTCCGGTGTTACTGTTCTTGCCAGTGATGAGGGGTCGCTTTATAGGATTAGAACAATGTGAACTTCTCTTTGTATATGTATAGCAGTGGATGTGCGGATGTGGAACTTTAGCATTAGTCAATGCGTGCAGTAGTATATACATTTGAAGATTGTATTTTGTTCTTGCTCAAATGAAATTAGGGGAACAACTTGGTTATACTATTGTCTCTAGTGTGTGTGCGTGTGTGTGAGTGTGTACGCTTGTGAAGGGAACTTTTCGAGTCAACTGGGCGGCTTGCCTTCCGTCATACGGAAGTAACAGAGTCAACTTATAGTTAGTTGCGTTTTGAAGCCAAGTATGTGTGGGAGTCCACTTTGTCCTTAGCACATACATATCCTCTGAACAAAGCATGTACGTCAGCTGGGTTACTTGGAGGACCCATCCCGTTTAAATGAATTACGGTTACAGTTGATGAAGTAGAATAATTGGTGGAAATGCTGACCGTGTCTTCATCCCCCAGCAACCTCTTCCTCTTCTTCTCCGTCTCTGTAATCAAGAACTGAGAGAGCTGACTTTATACTACTTGTTATCAAAAGAATCAGTGAAGATGGAAAGGAAGTGGTGGACACTGCTGCCCTCCTCCGAAGAGACACGCTGGAGTTGTTCCTTCAAGACGCCTTCCCTCCGTCCGGCTGGGCAACAAAGGGGAAAGTGAAGCTGAAAGAGAAATCCTTTAAAGCGCTCTCCACACACGGCGTGCCAAAGGGGTAGAAGAGCGGGATTATAAGGAACAACTAAAGTATGGGAGGAGGACGATGAAGAAGAAGCAGACGGGGAGGGAAACTACAAAGAACGAGAAGATGAAGAGGATGACTCAAGGAGTATGTTGGAGTGTCAGCCGAAGGAGCGAGTGCGTATTGGAGTGAAACAAAAAAAAGTTGATACGGCGGGAAAGCCCATTACAATTCCGAAAATAGTCTGTCATTTCCATCCTCACTCCAGTTCCCCATTCTCCTTCCAGGCCATACTCATTTACCTACTAACTGCGAGCAGATCTCATTGTATTTGCCCTGTCCCGTTTCACACAAACACACAGACACACACACACACACACTCCAACTCGCAGACTTGCACTATCCTCCTCAGGCCAAATCTCTCGGACATTGATGCCAGAAGTCGGGAAGTTCCTCTGCTCTTTCTCCTTTATTCTCTTGCTAATTCTTTTCCCTCTTTATCCCTCTCTCTCTCTCTCTCTCTCTTGCCAACTGGGAGGTTGGATTGGTCGTACTTGATTCAGGCATGGGTAAAGAAGCTTTTTCTTTAACCAAGCCTTCGCACTATATCACAAGCTGGAGCATCCCATAGTAAACCACCTCCATCACCATCGCTTACCGTACCAAATCATTTAGCCATCAAGGGTGGGCTATGCGGGAGCAAGTTTACAAAGAATCAACTTTTTCACAGTCGTCGACTTCCCACTAGTCTTCCCCCGTCTGTCCGTATTGGAAATGGACGGCCATTGAAACGGAACAAGTGTGTGGAGCAAAGAGGGAGGAGGGGTAGTGGGGGGAAGGGAAAAAATGCGGTGAAAAACTGACTTGAAAATCCCACCGTAATGGTTCCTAGCTACACAGAAGAGATAGAGAGAGAGAGAGAGAGAGAGTAAGGGAGTGGGGGGGAAGAGACCATCATCTCCACCAGGAGACCCAACCATCTGTTTTCCTTCCAAAGGATACTGCTCGACCATTTGTAAAGGGAGCACATGGGGAGAGACAGAGGAAGATTTAAGCTAAAGACAAGAGAAAGTTTGTAATTTTCTCCGAAAGAAAATTATTTTCAACTTCTCCCTCCCTCTCTTTCTTTCTGAGGATTTTATTGGGAAGGAAGGGAAGGAGAGACACTGTGGGTCTGTCTCTCTCCTCTTCTCTCCGCCAGGACAAACTATGTGGAAACAATAGTGCCGTGTCTTCACCATGTACATAATCGTGTGGGCTAAACTTTTCCTTAGTGATTAGTGTATAGAAATATATGTATGCATGTGTATGTAGGCAGGTTGAGGGGGATTTACTTTCCGGGGGCGACCGTTATTTAAAGCACGGCTGCTGTTAGTGACTTGATTTGAAAATCGCCTCAAACCTTTACACCGACTCATTATTATTCTATAGTTCTTAAAAGCCTCACTCTGTAGTTCCGTTAGAGCGGGAGGGCGAGTGTGGGGGTTTTAAAAAAATTACCAGGGAGTACGCACACACGTACACACACCAGCACAAGCTGGATTTTCTAATACATTAAGATGAACGGGCGCGGGTAAGCCATGTGGGGTTGTGTGGGATGAAAGGGCGCATAGTGGAGCGTAAGGAAAGTTTGTTTGATAGCGTATTATTGGTTGTTCTAAGGAAATCTAATGGGTTTGCCTTGTCTGTCCCCATCCCCCCACCCGCCGCTCCGCTCGTGTCGTCCTTCTGAATGTGTAATGGGTGCTTTAAAAAAGGCTCGGGCGGATTTCTCCCTTCACCTCGTAAAAGTTGAGGGGTAGTTTGGCGACGGAATGAATGAGCCGCTCAAGTCTCCCCATCGCTCTGAACAACACCCTCTCGGAGGTTTCTTTAAGGAGTAAAGTTTCCGCTTTGAATTTTAATTGATTTTCATTAGACTTTTCCCTCCCCACCATCTATTTTGAAGGTTCGATTAAAATCCAAACTTTCCCCCTTCACCTATTCGGAGTGAGCTATGTCGTTTGGGTGCGGGTTTGAGTGGGCCGCACTTTGGACGGCAATCACAATAAATATGGGCTTGGCCGCGGGATCTACTCCGTGCTGGTAGTTTAGGCTGGATTTTTTTGTGGAAAGGAAAGATTCAAGTAAAAGCTTAGGATGCTGCTATTTGAGCTGTTCTTTCTTAAGAATGCAGGTATGCGTGTTTGGAGCTTTCACGGGGCATGTGGTATTTTGTGGGATGGCTGATGCTACTGTGCACTTATCTGTAGCAATGTGAGGCATACCCAAGTTTGTCTTGTCTGTACATTCCAGTTGGACCCGGTTCCGGTGAGTGAGGTGGCGCGAGTGGTGCTGGAGCGGAAATTGGAACGAGCCGGAACGGCCGAAGAGAAACGTGAAATTAAGCTTCAGCTCCGTCGTCTCAATAAAGTAAGTGGTTGACAGCCTGCTGGTGCGACTGGATCAACTTTACCGTGCAGCCGCATCAGAGTGATTAGACTACCAGATTTATATCCACCTCCCCCTATCCACTCTGCTCCATTCCATACCATCCGCTCTGGTATCATGATCATCATTATCATCAGCCGTCCAATTAGGTGTCTACTTGAGGTGATCTCTCTCACACAAGAGTTACATCAATGTTCTTGATTAGTCATTCAAGTGCTCCTAAGAATCTTCGAAGCTCCCACTAACGCCTGTCCTTGTGGATTCTTGGTGAGAGCAGGCGGACTTAGTGTACACCAGGACTGCAGAGATGCAATGGTCATTCATCTATGGAGGAGCTCGTCGGCTGCACTTGCAAAGCCGGCTAATTGCATTATATTAGTTAGTGCAGAGCGTCTACTTTACTACTAATGCCACTTGAATTTAAATTCATGGGAAAATGTGTGCTGGGGTACAGGGCCTCGCATTAATATAGGGATGGGATGGGATGGAGGTATACGTAGGCGATTAATGGGAGCGAACCCTATTAAGCTCAGCTGTACAAAGTCCTCTGATTAGGCAAATCTATGTATAGGCGCTGTCATGGTTAGATCGTGTGGAATGGCGGAAGCCGTTTCATCTCCTTAGGAACACGTCATAGGGGGAGCGTGGGTAGTACTATCCAAATGCATAACTTGGTCAGACCCGCAGTCATGGTCCATTAGAGGGTAGAGGAAGCAGAGAGTGAGGGGATGGTAATGAGCTTCTTAATGCAAATGCTAATGTTAATGACACCTCATTAGGAACCAAAATGTGGTCAAAGAAAGCCTCCAACTTTACGCTCTATTTAGTATTCCTCAGTTCCCTCCTTGTGCATGCAGAGGAGGATATACGAAACAAGGGACTGGCTTTCGGAACTGGGAATTATGAGTCCTATTTCCTATTCTCTCCTTATAGACCCACGAACGCAACGCATACCCCCACTGCGGCATGATTATCATGATGGTTGTGATGACAGGCTGTAGTGGTGGCAGCGGGGTTATTATTATTATTATTATTATTATTTCCATTATGACATCGAGCGGATGATTAATATAAATGGAATTTTAGATGCGGAAGCTCGTGACGAATGTCATGATGGACATTATCAGGAATGTGACGGGAGAAGACGGGGCGGAGCGGGACATTATACTCAAGAGTCGCTTACCCCTAATCGACTTTGACTGTTATGAAGCGGCGGCCAAATTCTTTAGTCAACACTGCTTCAGTATTGCCAAGGTAAGCGGGAATGAGGACGGGGTCGCTGGAGCGAACCACTGCTGTTGCAGTATACTAGCGTTCAGAAACTATAATGCTGGAGCACGGGGATACGGAGAAAGGATGGAGGCACGTCTCTTGCTCCACGCTCATGGGGTTCATCAATTCAACGATCTTGTAGAAGTAGTCGTGGTAGTAGTAAGAGTGTTTTTGCTGACGTGCACTCCTTTCACTTTGGTAAGAGTAAGTGCTATGGAGTTCCTCCGACGAGGGATGTAACCGGAGACGGGGAAAATACTGGAATTATCAAAGAGGGAAAATCCAAAAGTTTCCTACCTACTCCTACTCCTCTCCCTCCACCTCTTTGCTCCGGCAACATCGTGCACATTGCCAGCACGTGTGGGCCCATCAAAGTTCCATGCGGGTGACATTTTGTCTGTGTGCGATTGTGTGTGTCGGCGGTGCTTCGCTGAGCGTAGGAATTTTGATGCAGTTACCCCGAAAGTTGATAGAAATATACGTGTATTTGTACAAACCGCGGATGGGGAACGGGAGTGAGAAGGAGGAGGAAGAGGAAGAACGGCGGCTGTAATGTGACTATTGAATTTCCGCCAGAACTAGAAAGAGGAGTGTGCATGTGTGCATGTTTGGCTATGGGACAAACTTATAATCATATGCGCCGTGTATACGCATGTGGGCCATGTGTGACACTGGGAACATTCATGTGTGAGAGCGCGTGTTTGTCGTACAAAACGGTGCGGAAACAGTAGTTTGGAGACGAGGTGCTGGAAATGTGGCATTGAGTATTGAGCCTGGGCTAAAATTGTCTTCTTCTCCCTTACTCAACAGAATAGCTTCGTGACCCGGAAATTGTACCTGCTCGTCAACATGTGCGAACGTGGATGGGCTACGGAGCGGCTGGTGGACGGAATGAGGAACACCTGTCACCGACTTCCCCCGCTTACGGGGATCAATTAGCGAGAGATTCTAATTTTCCTCAACATTGTCCCCAAATGGCTAGTCCAGAGACTTCCTACTGCTGGTTCACAGAGTTGGGATTTCAAACTGCATTTTGCTCTGCAAACTTCAACTTCCATGTTTTTTATTAATGCGCCATGTGGGACGCGCGTAAAATGTGAATGTCCTTCTTTACTATTTTATAGATGTTGTGCTAGTTCTGAAAATGCTACCGTGTGAACCTTAATGGGCATGTTCCACGTGGTGTTCTGGTCAAATATGACTGAATCCGTGTATTTCATGAAGAATCCCTGCTGTTGTATATTTTTTTCATTTCGGGAGAAAAATTCATTACATTAAAGGACTTCTGCGCTTGGCCCACCCGGCGCGGGATGAAATGGCTCGCAGAGTTCGGTGAACGTGTTGATGTTGGAGCGGAATCAAATCATATTGCTAATGTGATTCGTGGAGAGCCTGCTGTAGACAGATAGTGCACAGAGAATTCCTCCGACCATTCATTATCCCTTGCGGTTGTACCTGCGAGGTAATTTCAGGCTGGAAATTGAAAACCTACAAGCATGAGTGGGCAAATGATATTTATCTCCGCCATAGAAGATATGAAGGGCAAACAATATTGTAGCTTTGATGTTGTACCTGGATTTCCGCTGGGTTTTCACTATCTTTGTGTAACTGAACGGAACCGGCGCCGCCATAAAGCAGTACTACTTTATAATTTCCTAACCACCAAGTACTCAAGGGTTGTACGGGTGGAATGGGGGTTAGATTTTAATTTTTAAATGATTTTTCAAACTTCCTTATGCATCCTTTTGCATTTGAACCACAAAGTCTGCGAGGTTGCGGCTCGAGCTTATGTAATAAATACATGATTGAAATTAAATGGTAAGAACCCTTTGAAGGGAATATGAGATGAAATCCGGGAACTTGGCACATACGGTAGTTCAAAGCCGGCTGAGGGTGGAGCATCAGCGGTCGTGCAACTTCATCTCTTTTCATCTTGACGTCAGCTTAGCCGCATGGACGCAGTACTATCACTACTGTGCGTATGGGCTCGTTTAATTTCCTACCAAGAGGTAGTTGCAATTTGCAATGAACGAGTCCTGGCTCGGACTGGCCCATTTTTCCCTCGCCTCCAATATCATTAACAGTAATGGCAAACCTAATCGGATCAAAGAGCAGTTACGGATACAACGGCAATAATTTTAACAGGCCATTCCGGCACCCGAGTCTTTGAGTCTCTCAGTTAACCTTTCCCTACCTTCCCGGTCGTGGGTAAAAATAAATTATGGACAAAGAAGTAGAAACTGCACCCAGTGGCAAAGGTATGGAAGTAATGGGAGCTACATGATCGTGAAAGGCGAATGGCCCTCGTCACATCACTACTACTAGTACAGCGTGGGTGAAACTACGGAAGAGATCATGTAGTCGGGTAGGTTGTAAACAGACGCCGATGATTTATCATGCACACACGATTGGACTATGAAATTTTTGGAATGATCATGGGAGTGATGACGATGATGAGGACGATGCAGTAGAGTATGCGACGGAAGTCTCCAACGTTTATAACAGTTTCATGTCCTCCATGAGATGGGGATGATTATACCAAGGATGAGGATGCTATGGGATGATATAAGACTTGAATGCTCTAAACTTTCCGTCAATACGGACACACAAGCACACATCCACTACCCTCCCTGTACTTTTTACAACGGCTATAAATTGGCCTTTTATAGAGCTTTCCAGTTCCCCCTCGTACCTTCGTCCACGACACTTACGACGGGTGGGCATCTTGGTCGACGACGCTGCCAGACTACTAAAGTAATCTTCTCCGAACAGTCCACGGACCGATGCATCCAACTCGGTAAGGAACCTTGGAAGGTGCAGAGAAAATGGGATAGCGTCTTTAAAACTTTTTACGAGTCTCTGCCTGGCCTGTATGTGCATGTCTATGTTTATATGTGCGTCTACCTCACGGGTAGTTGGCCAAGCTTAAGAAAAATTATTGTGTACAACTTCGAAAAGTTGGGCCAGCTCGAGGAAGGAGCTCTTTAAATACTCTCCCCAACAAGTCACAGTTAACTTTACCCAAGATCCACACTCAAGTCCAATTTGTGCATCCAACTCTGTGAGTCCACGCCGTCGGTTGAGTCTGACTGACTGTGAGTCGCCTTGAAAAAATTTTATACTGAAAATATTCACCATTTTATTTAACCATCTCGTACAATCATTATCATCATAAACATCCACATCATCATCATCGTGTTTCCGCTGTACATTGAAAATAAAGTTAAGCTATGTGTGTGTCATAGGGTTCAGGTGTGGTACGATCTAGACGATACGAAGCTACCTTAGCTAGTGCTTGTAGTATATATACATGTAAGTAATAGTGGAAGTGCAGTATAAAGCTAGCGGCATGACTCTAGCCATTTATTTCACCAAGTTGGATGAATGGGATGGCACGTGTGACCGTGGGGGATGTGGTGGAGCAGGGCCGTGTGGGGAAGCAATGTGGGAAGTTTTGAATTCTATCCATAGCGCACAGCCTCCGGTCAGCCATTACCACACTCTTGTGTATACCCGCTGGCACCACTCTTCTCATGTGTTAGCTATAAAAACCCCCTTACCGCCTTCCACCTCCACAGCCTCCCCAGCCGGCGGCTAGAATGAACGTCATTAACAGTGGTTCCATTTAACATGCTTTACTTACAATCCTTCTCCTATACTCTTTCAGCCCAACTCCCATCCAGTAGTAGTTTGAAGTACAAATGGATTCCGGCAGTTCCCCGCTCATAATAATACTCTGGACCAGGGCAGCTTAATTAAAGCCCAGTGAGTCTACCCGTCACCCGGCCGCCTCACCCAGCCCATGAGCTTACCAAGCTTCACACGTGGCAGTTACGGTGACGAAAGAGATACGGTCCAACGGAGTTGGCTGACTCTGAGACTCCATATAGGATTAAATGTAATTAAAGGTGGCGACAGTCCGAGTGGTCTTCCTGGCACAAATCAGCTGTACTTTTTCTCATGCCGGCGCCGCCATACCTCTTTCCCAACTCCGTGGAAGTAATTGACCTTCTCAGTGCTTCCCACTACTATGTGCAGAGAAGAGAAGGGAGCCGACTGATGCGTAAAGGGACTGACAGCTCCACCGCTGTAGATGGAGGGTGCGTGAGCGTGAGTGAACAGTATATCAATTTAGTGGGAAAACCTTGTAAATAAGTTTAAGCGTGTGAGGAATCTTGATGACTTTCTCCTCTGCCTCTCTCCAACTTTCTCCTCATGAATCCTCCGCTCGTACCTTGACTCGCCTTCACGTAATGCTATTTGGGGAAAGGTTTCATCACTCCCCCCACATAGTCGGCACTCGGCACTGTACACACAGCGACTGTAGTCTAATAGTTAAACCTTCGGCGCACACGCACTCTCCCCCCATTCGCAAACTCTGCTGTTTGGGAAGGTTTCCCGGATTGAACCCATACAGGAGGTGGTCTTGCAGCTGGAGTACTGTTTGGAGCGTTCCATCTGTGCATGCACTCCACTCCTGTGGGTGTTGAGTTATTTAGATTAAGGACTTCGTACTCTAGTATTTCCTTCCCCTCTTATCATTCATAATCATAACGGTCCGCTCCTCACCATCAATTCTCATTATCAGGATACTCAGGGAAGTCCCTGAGGTATTCCCCATTGTGAGCTTTGTGTGGGAGCGTGTGTCTGTGTGACCGAGAGCAGCCGGTGCCGTGGCTAAATGGAGTCAATAATATGGAGAGCCACCGATCACGTTCGTGATAGGCGGAGACGACCACCACATATAATGTGCACCCTACCGTCAGTGTGAAGGGCTATGTATGTGGAAAGTTTTGGCGAAAAACCTTCATCAAAATTTCGACCTATATCTCCTCCACCTACAGCCGTGATAGCTTGAACATGTGTGGGAGCAGTGAAAAAATGGAACAGCTTGGATGACCATATATTAAATATTTTACCATTCCGCCCCTTTGATTGCGAGGCACAAAAGGATAGGCTCACACACAGGAGGATAGTTCGTGTCAGGGCGATGAAAATCCGCCGTCGTCACTCACACGTGCCTTCCCATGAGACCGTAAATTTAGACATTACACAAGGATATTAAAAAGTGGTTCAAATTTATACATGCACACTACCGTCCAATCATACCTGATAGTATAGCAAATAAAGTGTAGGAACCAGTATGCGGCTACATCACCCCTGTCATTCCTCCTCTATACAAACTGTATTTAACTTGCACACGGTAGAATCACACAACTAGTTCTATGCAGTAACTAATAAACTAACGCCAACTAAGCACCCGTGTCGCTCGTCTAAGGATTTATAGTACTATTAACAATATAATGATTTCGGGAATGTATTTTAGGTCCCTTGACAGACAAGGACTTACGATGTGTGTACACGGGCAGTAAACTCGGTACATATATACATAATATACACATTTCATGACGGCTCATGTACAAAGATAAAACGTGTAGAAAGTATACAGTATATGTTTACCCATGCATATTCACAGTAACAGTACGGAGTGCATAATATTTGAATCGATCACAGAGAGGAATTTTTCGACAGGCAATATAATCCTTGTTTTCTCCTACATTTCCGCCTACATCATCAATTACTACAAGTGTAACAACCCAGTCCCTCAAGGGGCTCAATGTACTCTACCGTTGATGTGATTTTGGGCTTACTGTACAACCTATGTATACGGTGTGGAAACAACCATGTTAGATCTTGCGGCAATAATGTAGTGGCGTGTGGAAAATCTACACTTTTAGAGCCTCCCTTTATAACTTTTACTACTGCGTACAAGCTACACCGCGGAAGTACTTCCCTTCCTAGTTTTACTATTAAATTTGATATAATTTTCTATCATAACTTTTTGGCTCAGTTCCTATTCCAATGATGACTGGGAGGCGGTGAGTAAGGCGAGGGCTGAGAGGGATGACAAATGGTGGAATGTGTGTTCCGAGCAGAATTTCCCGCTCGGGTCAATCCTTGTTCCTGTGGTCTTTCCCCCGCTGTGATTTTGACTACAGTCTTCACTGGAGACTTCGAATGCCGTACAGTGAGCCATCATAGGGGTCGGAGGATTTAAAGCACCCGCAGAGAGTCCATGCCATACGCATACCTTTGATGGAGGGAAAGCCCGATGCCGTCAGACTCCCAATTGAAATCACAGGTTTTTGACTTCAAAAGAACTGACTCTCTCTCTCTCTCTTCTCTTCACTCACTTGTGTTTTCCATGTCGTCTAACTATTGGGGGATCGGGAAAATGGAGGATCAGTTGAGCGTGTGCGGTGTAGTAGTACGGATGAGGACGTGAAAACAGTTGGGTGATATTTTCCCCCATGTCAGAACGTCAGGGCCGTACAAGGGAATACAATAATGCGGAACGGGACATGTCTTGGAGGAAATTTCAAGGGAGTGAGGAAAGGGCGGATGGAGTGTGTGCAGTGTAGTGTAGTTAGTGTAGCATAGGGGAAGTGCAGTCTGTCGGTGAAAGTCAGGAGAATACAGGGCCATAATTTTCTCCTTCGACCCTGTCACAGTGATACATGAGCCGTGAAGGGGAGCCGTACAGAGGCGTTTGGACCCCGCCGGTTATATGTAAGTAGTACTGCCAACGCCATCACCACAGGCACACGGCCCGCTTCCTCGCAGACGTCACAGAGTGTAACAATAATTTCTCACTTATCGCTCCACCAGAAATATCCGACGTGAACTGTACAACTGTCTCTTAAATTATAACTGCACACGTCATGGCATATTTGAGAGATGCTATCTAAAACTCATATCAAATTACATTGCACTCTCCCTCTCTCACTGCACACACATGAGTTTCCAACTCCAACCTGCTACCCGTAGGAGACGTGAAAGCCATAGATGAAAGGAACTGACTGCCAAACGAGCTTGTTCGTTGTTGATTAGTGACATTTATTCTCCCGAGTTTCACAGTCTCTCTCTATCTCTCTCTCTCTCACACACACGCACATGCAGATACACAATTCCGAGGGGACTATGTAGAGTGCGTTCATACATGGGAATGTTCGGAGTGTGGCACAGGTAGCGGGGAAAATACAAAATGACCTATTCTGAACCTCCCTGTAGTCACTAATAGAGCTGGCAGCGACAGGTTCGTTTAGTAACAACAAGCCTCTATCAGGACCAAGTGGAGGAAGAAGAGGAAAGGCCCACAGGCAGGATCCCAGTTCATGAGAACATAGATAGGAAATGCAGGCGGGTGGGGATATTATTCCTCCCGCAGATATTTTTGCGAGATAGTGGTAGTAGCACTTACGTACGAATGCCTACCTCCAAACACTCTACCACGGTTTTTTCTCCGTGCTACAGAGAAATAATCAATAAATATCCTATTGAAATTCAAAAGGGAATAAAACTCAATTTATGAGGAAAATGAAATGCAAGTTGAATACATGGGACGCGGAAGGAATACCTGCTTTCATGCTGGGCTTCGAGCCATTGCTCTGCCGCAGTGTGAGTATACGTATGGGGATGAGTGGTTGAAATGCTTGTGGGAAAGCTGGGCGCATTCGTATGCAAACAAGAGCCTGTAGTTGACCAACTTTTTGACAAGGTCTTGTCGGCTCTTGGAATGATGGCGGAGGACAGGAGATGACTCCCTGTATGCAACCACCCTTATTCTCCAAAAGCTTCATCTTATTTCCTTGGCAAAAAAGTTGGACAGAATTTACGATCGCGTACTTCACTGTACACACAGGTCCAGGCTGAAACACACATACAAACACACACACACACACTTGCAAACACAGGCGCACACATATGATGATTACTATCCTGCTGCGGCTTCACTTTGGATTTAGGTTACGATTTCGGCACACCTCTACGGCCAGAAAATCCCTCTGTTCTCGTTCCTCCACATGGAGTCATCCGCGGCTTTCCCCAAAATTCCCCATCCATCCACACGTACAATCCTCCTCCCCGGTCCTCCTCCCATTCGCAAATTTTTCACTTCCCCGTGGGCAGGGGAGTTGTTGAGAGTGGTGATTCTGGTGTAGTTAGACAGAGATACAGCAGGAGCTACAAACGCACATATGGTTTGAGAATGAAATGGAAGGCGGTTTCACAAATATATTACCGCGGAGGTATTTCCCAAGGGTAGACAGCTCAGAGGCAATTCCGTCACAACTACACGGCTTCTACTACACTGAGGGCGGCTTTCTGCGATTTGAAATTGATACAGTAGTGGGGAACACGCCCACGTGGAAACCCCGTTCTCTCCTCCACGTTCTTGAAAACTCTTCCTCCCGTGCACGAACCAGCATTTCCCCTAGTTCGATATCGTCTCCTTAGTTGTATTCCTCCACCTCCCCTCCTATGAATTTTCCAGTTAACTGACTCAAGGGGAGATGATCCTGTCACTATGGAAAGTTTCATATTGTGGGAGGATGGAGAGAAAATGAAGGAATTGTAGGAGGGGAACCCCTTGTTCTCATTCTCATCCACATTCCACTGGTCTATGTGTTCATTCTTTGAGGGCGGGAAGAACGAAAGAGAGAGTTTCTATAGTTTGTATTCTAATGACCAAGATGGATGTTTGGAAAATGCGGGATCCACTGACGGCTCATCAGGCAGATTGTGAAGTACAGGATGTGAGTGGTGCCAGTGCCGTTGCCTCTCACTCAGTTCCTCCTCCTGATGGATCAGGGGTGACTCTTGACCCACTTCATTACGGATCCCTTCACTGCTCTCCATTGCGGCCCTTGGGTCCATCTCACTGATGACCACTTGGTTCCCGGCTCTTGACATGAGCCGCAGAGGAGTCTCGCCGGGATGGTGATGGTAATGGTGATGGTGGTGATGATGCTCCCGGTTCCTCTGGCTCAGCCGGGCCTCATGTAGCTGGTTATGATAGTTTTCCAGTACTTGACTCCATGTATTTTTACGACGGTCATTCTCAAAGGTGGATACCGGCGGCGGAATATTTTCCGAAACGGAGACTTGCACTGGGGTTACGGTAGTGGGAGTGGTAGTGGCTGTTGTCGCACGTGTCGTAGTGGTAGTAGTAGTCATAGAGCTTTTGGAATTACGTGGGTTGTGGTAGTTTTGATGGTGAATCCAGGGTTTCCAGTGAAGGGATGAATGGTGAAGGGCCCCATTGCCGTCTTCATTATCATGGTATGAAGACATCTTGGCAATCTCCTCTTCCAGACGGCTTCGACTTGAAGAGCTTCCCCTCCGCCGTGTACCCTGCCCACTAATACTTTGGTTCTCGGTCGCCCTGCTGACTGCGGTCACTTTCCCATCATTCTCCTCATCCTCATCATCGTCATCATCGTCATCTTCCTCTTCTTCATCATCCACCTCCCCGCCATCACCAACGGCTTTGAACCCCGAATCCTTCCCCTTGTAGTACTGACTCAGGAGCTCACCCGCTGTCTTCCATTTCCCCTGGTCTAATGACTCGATCGTATTCTTCACACCGCTCTCCAATTTCCCATTTCCTCTATAATTTATCATAGACGGGAGGGATCCGCTGGAATCACTCGTCTCTCCACGCTCCACTGGCGTTTGCTGTTGCTGTTGTTGTTGTTGTTGTTGCTGCTGCTGTTTCTCCTCCGGCTGATGCTGTGAGGGTTCATTCCCTTGATCACGGGAGGGAATATTGGCGATGGAAATGGCAGCAAATGCCTTCCCTCGTCCCGGCACATTTGATTTTCTCGACTGATTCGCGAGGAACTGTGGGCTGGTCACGCGGTGGTAGGTAAATCGCCACTTGGGAACACTACCCTTCCTACTAGTATTCCGCCTCGAATTTTCCATCGCTGTCAGCGCACGGAGATCCGCATCCACCTTATCTATACACATATGTACATGGAGAGAGAAGAATACAGAGGAAGTTAGTCCGCATCAAAGGTCACGCAAGTTAATCAATTTATCGTACTACAAACATCATCAGAGAGGCACAGGCATGCAAACAGAACTCAACTTCCTCCCGCCTTTCATCTTCGCCCGGGAAGGGAAACTTGTAAAGAACAAGCCCAGTGGTAGTAGTCTCCCCACATATGCAGAATAAACAAAACTATCGACAGGCTCAGAGAGTGTAAGTCGGTTCCGTTGAGTACAACTGTATGCTTGTGTGGAAAATAAGAAATCTTGTAGTAACATAAAATACTAATGCATTTCCCTACAAGACAGGTACGAAAGAAAACAAAACTGCACAGACGAAAGTGACTTTTCCAGCCCTTCTCATGTCACTGCTGCTCCCCCAGCTCATGTGCTTTCGCAAAGGAGTAGTTAACGGCAGAGTACACACTTATCAAGGCGGCACACCATCATGCTCTATTCTCCGCTCTGCCTGCGCCCATAATTTTCAAAGCACCCGCGCTTCCCAAGACATAGTACTATATGGCACTAAAGAACTGGACGACAGTCAGTCGTAAAGACGTACGACAATAGCAGAGTGTGTGCACTCATTGGATGTCGGTTCTGCAGGGTAGTGACCTTGGAGCGGGAGTTTTGTTTTCAAGATGCAATTGTTTTCCCGGTCCAATTTGAAGTGACAGCTTAGCGCCGACTACAATAGCAGTATAGGAGAAGAGTAGGACTGAAGGAGGAGAGCGAAAGAGTCGACACGGGAAAATAGGAAAAATCGATGGAAAATAGTTAGGAGTTTCTTGAGTCAGTCCGCTCCGCCAGCGGAGTTTTACAGTACAGTTCAGCTGCAATGGGCGGGAAGAGACTGTGGAGTATGAGAGTGGGAGGGGAGAGGGAGAGAAGAAGGAAATATGGGAGTTTTTGAATAGCAAGCATAGCTCAGAGATAGATCCATTCTACTTTTACCATTGCTGGTGCTGCCGCTGCTATATTTGGAGTGAAAAGAGAAAAAACTATCTGTCTGTAATCTTTTTGTGTGTTCAATGTCTTTGACCGTATGTAAAATTGTGTGCTAAAAACGAGAAAGTTTCCTTTCATCCTTTTCTTCCCTTGTCCTCCGGTTCATAGACACAAAGCCTCACCCACAGCAGACAAACTATTGAAGCAGATATATGCATTCACACACACACACATACATTGGTCGTCAGGAAGATAAAAGAGGAGACTATTTGTGTATGTGTATGTGATCCTCAAGCTTGTGTATATCTATAGAGAAACACTCGAAAGAAACGCAACCGGAAAGGCAGTCATCCACCCCCACACGCACCCTCATGTACACATAGAAACACCCACACACAGTGACAAATACACCAGCCTAATGTCAAACTTTCTAACCGGGAGAAAATGGGATAAGGATAGGAATGCGACCCAGGAAACTTTGTCATTGTAGATCTTGGGATTACCCTTTTGCTTTCTAACTCATGGTCGTCCTCCCGTCGTGGAGACAGTTGAGGTATACACTGGATACTCTGCTTTTCGCACAAAAGCCCTCACATGTGCGCTAGAATCAGCACGAGCGGCTTCCTTCTCCCTTATCTGTTTTCCTACATGATATTTTTTACGATCTCCCTTACAACCACCCATACCCACACATAGTGTGCGTAGACTGGGTGCTTAAACAGAACCGGATTTCAAGTGGTAGTGGGAGGGAGCATGTGTGTGTGTACGCAAAGCGAATTAGAGCTAAGCACAACTGAAGCATGTGTGTAGGTAAAGGGACGAGGAACTAAGCGCTAGTGAAGCATGTACGTGCGTAAAGGGACGGGGAACTAAGCGCTATTGAAGCATGTATGTGCATGAAACGGGTAACTTTAAACGGTTCACGTGTGGGCACGGGTTGCCCTGTAGTATCATAATATCAAGTACGCACATATATACGAGCCAATAGTCTCCCAGGTGGGTTCACACACGTGCACGTAGTCATACATACAAGTAGATTTAGTTGGGCGTATACACACACAAGGCGCCAACCATACATACGTATTTGTAGACACGCGCACACGCACCCGTGTCACAAAACTAAGTAAACCCTCAGTGAATTGCATACAAACGCTCATCACATACGACATCACACGTGCATATACAAACACAGCCCTCATCACCCCACCACGAGGCACACCCACATGGTGCGGAACACACGGAGACCTCACAAGCACTATACTTTACAAATGTGAGCACGCATCCAGACGACGCTGAAATTCTTTCCTGACGGGTGTGCACACAACCCGCATCCGGTTCCCCATAATCACCCGCATACAAGCCCTACAACACTACACGCTCCCTCGCAGAGCAATGTGTGAGGAAGACAAGGGAATTCTTAACCTCGCATATATGAGCAGTAGCAATTCCCGTGTACACCATCTGTTATTTCTTCCTCCAAAGTTCACTTTTCATCAAACCCTCCTCCTCTCTCTCACTCTCTCTCTCTCTCTTGCTCAGAAGGGGCGTCAAACACCATTGCGCTTTCACTCCCATTCCAGGCGGCATCATAACAGCTCTCAAAGTTTTTTCCTCGCACAAATTTCCAGCTTGGATTCTCTCCACAACCCACATACACACTCACACACGCAGCACTCTTCCCCACCCACAAAATCCCATTATGAGCCGTCATATTTCCTTAATATGCAAAAGCCGGGGAAAATGGAGAGATTCGCACGCCAAAGTGGCGCCATAACAATGCTATGGCTCTCCTCCCTCATCCCCAGAGCATACACTCACATGCAGTTCCTACTCCGAGAAAGCACTATGCTAAAGCACCTGCGGGAACATATAAAAGCTTTCACTTTCCCCCTACTTTTCTATTCATCCTCACGCTCCCAGCTATTATTTCCCTTGCTTACACTTTTCCTGAGCCTCTTGGCATGGTCTGCTTAATTCTTTCACAGTTTTCTCTGCGGGTGTGCCCGCGCGTGTGGAAGGAATCACTTAGAGTTATTAATCGTGACGTAATTACAGGATCTGAGCCGCCTCTGTTTTCCTCTTGTAGTAGTGGAACGCACACATAAATAACCACTTATGAATTGCAAAGGAGGTGGAATCTCGGTGAGGAGAGCAAATCAGAATGGTCGAGGAGGAGGAGGAGGAGGCGGTGGCGGCGGTTGGGGTAGACGGAAGTGGAGGATATGGAGGGCATTTGTGCGGATGACGAGGATGAGGAGGACGACGCTCTAGTCTGTTCCAAAGTCCCAATGTAAACAGAATCCGGGATGGAGGATGAAGCTTCTTAAGAAGAATGCGGGAGGATGCGGCCTGCATGAAAATTAGAAGATTTCCCAAATTCCTCCATTCCACGCACTTAAGCGCCTTCTTTTATCAAAAAGCCCTGAGCATTGGATTTTCCCATCGATTTTCCCTACACATTCCCGCGACCCTGTCCCGGCGACGCAGAGCTCTATACTTTTCCCGAGCAGTAAACAGACCTGTTGGGGCATTCATGTGCTCTTTCCCCTGTGTGTGTGTGTGTGTGTGTGTGTGTGTGTGTGTGTAAATCACCCGGGGGCATGGTTTCACAATTTCCCCAGAATTCTCCCTCCCTTATAAACACTCCCTAAAAAACAAATGCACTCAGAAATCTGAGCATACTTCCGTTCACTTGTCAAACTTTTCCTCCTGCACCCCTCGAAAAAACCTAGAGAATATTTCTCATTGGCTAGCCATGTAGTAACCGGACCATGAGCCATAAAGGGCACTGGAGTTCCGCACTTTTCCCCGCCATCAAATAGCATTCACTTTACGAAATGGGTGGAAATCATCATATGTACCTACTGTCTGGGGTTGATTGGCAATTGTATGATACAATCTTTTATAAGTACACTACTGCACTCTGGGTCGCCCTATATAGGATTTAATAGCATTACAACTTTTTCCACGGGCCTTAATGGTCAGCCCACGGACCGCGGCCGGTGATATGTTTTATTTCTCCTATTTACTCCTATAAGGGGCCACCTTATGCTCCCGTAAGCCTCCTCCTCACGGTCACTTTCATCCCGGTTTACCCCCCACTCTGAGCCCTGCCGCATTCGTGGAGCATAAAGTTTCCGTAGGTACTTTATACACTCTAATAGGAGTCACTCCTATATAGGAGCAGGAGTAACGTCCGCCGCGGGGTACTTGCACTACTACAACTCACTTTGTTGGGAAAGTGCACTACTGCTAGCTACTTCAGGAAGATTAAAGCCACATGTGGGATGCCATATTGGAGAGGGTATGGGTGGAAGACAAAAATATGCTCTAGCCCAACTCTGAAATCTGTAAATGAAACACGTGGAGGAAATGGTTTAGACGCATTGAGCATCACATATAAATTACTAATAGGAGAATAAATGGACTAGGAGCAATCTGCGAGGCGGAGCAAGGAACACAGTTTGGGAGAAAAGTGAAGGCATGACTGGGAGCCGTCGACCAGCCGGTTGCCTCCCCGTCCATATACACTCTAACATGTGTAAGCGTACTAGTATGTGTAATGCTACGGGAATCAATCGGGAAAAGAGAAATTGAACAGATCATTTGTACGCTGGAGAGAAAAATCCAATTCACTCACATACAGACATACACTCACCCTGCTACGGAAGCTCACCATACTTTCATCATGCCAAATCTCCCCTTCCAGTTTTCTATTTTTTACTCTTTCCCTCTCAACGCCTCTTCTCAACGTTCAAAAAACTCCCGCTCAAACTTCTAAACTGTATTTAGTTATTCTATTGCAATCACCCGGACATGCTCTATCCCCCGCAAGAGCTCCTCATTTCCGATTATGAAAACAGTCATCTGAGGACCAAGCCACTCCCCCTTTGGATCGACATACACACTGGAATTTTGAAGGTAGGGAAAGTATATAGGAGCGCAATAAAAAATTCAGGTTGTTTTCCACAAATGTCAATACACCCTATCTTCCCACAGGAAATCCTCAAGATTTTATATGCATAGAGGATGTGTCCCATTGTGAATTAATGGGGAGTCGGGGAGTAGGGTTGTCTGGCAAAGAGCCACCCGTCAAGAGTTTACCCCGCGTGGAATGTCGCGTTGAGCCCGGAACCATAGAGGTCCCCCATAACACTCTGGAATCATGAATAACTGAGAGGAATAAACGGGGAAATTTGTGAAATAATCCATCCGGACCATTACAGTGAGAGTCATGATGATAGGACTAAAATTGTCCCTAATTATTCTTGTGCAAAACCATGGAGACAGGTGATTAATTATTCGTCAGTAACTGTGTAGTAGCATTCCCAGAAGGCCGGCCCCCGCCGTGCCGAGGAATACCATGAGCCAGGATTTTACCTACTGAGGCCCGGAACCCGCAGCCACATCAGAGAGAGAGAGAAAGATACCTATGTATATATAGAGCAAGTCCGACAGAGTGTACGAGCCCTCAACTGTTGGGAGATTACCTAAAGCCCCCGAAGGATCCATTTATCTGGCACAAAATATATATATATAT